>BMAO01035741.1:0-95192 GCA_019973975.1 Trichonephila clavata | reverse complement strand
ATTAATTTCTGAGACATTCCAATCTACAAAACAGTCCAATCATCCAATCAATTATTGTTTCATCTTCATCCATCTAAAAGAGAACGATAAATATATTAAGTTCGATATTCCAAAGCAGGATAAATTGTTTCAGTTTATTCAAACGTTTAAATTCAGAACTGCAATTTTATTGATATTTTCCATAGTTTCTATCAGAACTTCTGCATAAATCATTTTTCAATGGAATACAGATGTGATCCTTGCAACTTGGAGTTCACTGACTTTGAACAGTATCTTGACCATGAATGCAAATCTTATAATGAACAGTTGCTTACGCAAATGAGCAACATGGAAACTTGGACGTTCGAAAAGGTATTCCATGGATTTAGGACTCCAAATGAAAGCCAAATTGGCAATATCCCCACAAATGAAGAAAATAATTTACTGATGACTGACAAATATTTAGAAGTTGGAAGCCTATATTCTAGTGCTAATAATCACAGCGCAAATCCATTACGTTGTGAAACACCAAATGAAAGCGATGCATCGCTAACAAGTTTTTATAACTTTGAATCATACCTCCAAACTCAGTTTTCTGCACATCAACCAAATTCTGAAGTCAATTTCATTCCACCGTTTATATCTTCTGGGCATAGACAAACGAGGGAATCTAACACACAAATCAATACCAGTCCTCTTTCGGTGTCACTTCAATTGAGACCAAAACAATCTTCTAACTGTGCAATGAATCAGTACTGCAATACAGATCAACATTCTGCATCGGCTGAATATGAGGAAATTCAGTTTCATATGCGTCAGGTGAATCCAGAATTTAACAGATATCAAACATGTGTGTCATCTGAATACAGCCCTTTGGAGTTTGTTAACTATGAAATGAATGAACATTTAGACAGAAATCAGCAAAATGTGTCACCTCAATACAACGGAATAGAATCTTACCGCCAAGTAGAAAATCAAGTATTCAACAATCCATTTGCAACATCTGACTACAGCTAAATTAAACTTGATAGGCATGAAACTAATCCACTATTTGACACAAATCAACCAAATGTGTCATCTGAATACAGCCATATGGATTATTATGACAAAGAAATGAATCCCCAACAACTCGAAATAAATCAGCTGATTTCGTCATCTGAATACAGTCAAATGGAATATGGTAAATATAAAATGAATCCACAACAATTAGATATAAATCAACTGATTTTGCCCTCTGAATACAGTCGAATTGAATATGGTAGATATGAAATGAATCCACAGCACGACAGTAATCAACTAATTTTGTCATCTAAATGCAGCCATTTGGAATATTGTACTGAGGAAATGAATCCACAAATCAATGAGTATCAACAAACTGTTAAAAATGCAAATGAAAATCACTCGATTGTGGGGAGAATTTCTTCTCAGCAACTTAATACAGTAAATGAAATAGACATAGAACCTCCTCAAAACTTTAAATATAATCAACAGAGTTTAGATTCCGTTGAAAGTTTCTTTAATGGAGAAACGAAATATGCAAACACGAAACCCCTTCAGCAAATGGAAGCAATTAACACTTCAGTAACCCAAAACGGGCTACAAGACGAAATATTTAACAACAAAAAATTGGTGTTTAACGCTTCGTTTAAAAAGAATTCCAATGCTGGTTCTAAGGGAACACCAAAAGAATGTGACGATTCCAGACGGTCGATAAGCAACAAAAGGAATACAATTGGATGCAATCCTTATCATAAAAAGACTTTTGAATATTGTTTAAATGAAGAGAAATTTCAGGAAACGTTAAATTTTTCTCGGCACAGTGGTATTGGTACAGAACCTAATTCTTTTGATTCATGTAAGAAAAAATTCAAACAAAAATCCAAACTCTTGAAGCAATGTCTGATTAATAAAGCAGAAAATGTATATGTGTGTAAAAAATTCAGTAATAAATTTAATTTAGCAAATCATCGTCTTCATACGAGAGAAAGGTCATTAAAGTGTGATGTGTGTGCAAAGGAATTTAGATTTAAAGGTCAGCTAAATAAACATAATCTTATTCATACTGGAGAAAAGCCACATAAGTGTGATGTGTGTGCCAAGGACTTTAGATTGAAAGATCAGCTAAATAAACATAATCTTGTCCATACAGGAGAAAAGCCATATAAGTGTAGTGTATGTGCAAAGGAATTTATATATAAATATCAGCTAAATAAACATAATCTTATTCATACTGGAGAAAAGCCACATAAGTGTGATGTATGTGCAAAGGAATTTAGAGATAAATATCAGCTAAATAAACATAATCTTATTCATACTGGAGAAAAGCCACATAAGTGTGATTTGTGTGGCAAGGACTTTAGATTGAAATATCTACTAAATAAACATTATGTCATTCATACAGGAGAAAAGCCATATAAATGGGGTGTATGTGCAAAGGAATTTATAAAGAAAAATCATCTAGATGAACATAATCTTATCCATACAGCAGAAAAGCCTCATAAGTGTGATGTGTGTGCAAAAGATTTTAGATTCAAAAGTCAGCTAAATAAACAATCTTATTCATACTGGAAAAAAACCACATAAGTGTGACGTGTGTGCAAAGGAATTTAATCAGAAAAGTAATCTAAAATTACATCATCGTATTCATACTGGCAAAAAGTGATATGAGTGTGATATGTGTGACAAGGAATTTGTACGGAAAATTGATGTAAAAGCACATAATCGTACTTATACAGAAAAAAAGAAAATTTTAATGAAAAAAATCTACATTTACATTATGGCATTTTCATACCGTATAAAAGTGATTTTAGGGTTAAGTGTGTAACAATATATTTATTTCGAAATCTTATATCATAAAACATGACTTGATTCGTAAAAGTGAAAATTCCTTGGGTATATGAAATTTGCTATGAAAATACTTACGTCATATTTTAAAAGGATTTAACGCTATGATATCAAAGAGTAGTAATTTTTTATTTAACTGCTCTGAAAAGCATTTTATACTTGAAGCTGATGTCTAATCGCAGTACTATAGTGGAATCACAAACACGTGTGTATACAGAAAATAGAAAACAAATGACCATAGCGTATAATCTTATTTATTTCATTGGACTTAAAAAATTTATTAATCTGATTCCAGGAAATCATTGAATGGAGCTTTTGAGTATTATATTTTCAGCAGATTATAATTATTTATAGTAGACGAGATTTCTTTATTGTCTTGATTTAAAGAATCAATTGTGAGTGTACGTATGCTGCAATAAAATTATTTCGGGGCAGTACTACAACATTCAGTGTTCTGACACAGACATTTGGAATAATATTTTGTCAAGACAATTGTGTAGAATTTTGAAATGTAGTATTTAATATTGATTAATAAAAAGAAGCATTTTTAAAATTCAACTTTTTTATTATAATTTAGCCACTTTCATGACTGTATTTAAAATTTTAGTGTTTACTTTTATCACAACTAATTGAAGGCATACTATAACATAGTGTAAATAAAGTATTTTCTATTTATGCGGTACTTTTTCTATGTGAATTATTTAATGAAACTCGACAGTTTTTAACATATTTTTTGTTTCTTCTGTATAAGGCTAATATTGTGGTCCCCAAATCCCGGACCCTGGACCAGTGACGGTCCATAGATCAATTAGTTCCGAGCCGCTAAAGGAATATTAAATTACTTCCATTTTATTTATCCTTATCTAAATAATAAATTAAAGCAGCTTCAATTTCACTGAATAATTTTCGACAAAATTTTGTTGGATATCGTATCAAACTCAGAAAATAACAAAGGATTTTGTGAACGTATGATAACATGTAACTAATGCATTATCATAGAATTTTGCATCAATAATTTTAATTTAAATAAGTAAAGATGAAATGAATTTGTACCTGCAGAGATAACGAAATAATTAATGCACTTTTGAAATTGAAGAATGTTTTCAAACATGTTTGATATTCGATATATATTTGTTTTTATAATTATATTAAGCTGCATAATAAATGTTCAAATTCTCGATACTTGAAAAGTCTCTGAATATATACTTTTTGATTTTCCAGTCATTATTTGTAATTTAACACTCGCGCGTGTGTGTGCTTTCCCGATTATTTAATTTCAAACAAACCAGGGCTTTCTATTAACTTATTCGTGATATTATTTAATCTTTTAATCCTAAAATTATAATCAATTTCGTTTGCAATGCAATATTTTTAATCGAATTGGGCAATTTTAACTCTTACATTTACCCTAAAATGTATTTAATTACAATTTTGTATGTTCATTATAATTATTTTGTAGAACTTTTGCTATGAAGTGTTTCATTTGTGATATTAGTTTTACAAACAAATCCTTTTATTTGGTTAAAGAACTAAATGCAAGTATTTTATATTATCTTAACTATATTCTATTAGAAACATATATTATAGGATTAAAATTAAATATATAAAAATAAATCATTGTTCGTCATTTAAAATTAAATAAATGCAAAAATAGTTGGGAAAATATATAATTATTTACAATTTACCAGATTTATTTATATAATTAACCGAAAACATTGTCCTATAGATTTCTTCCATATATTTATTTACTGATCCGATAAGCTAAAAGCTTAAGCTGTATGTACATTGATTTCCGGAGCAAACAGACAAAACAAGTGTTCGTCAACAAATTCGATAATGGAGCGTGTGATTGAGAAAATGTCATGTTTAAAGAGGGAAACCAAATCAGTCTCAAGAGATTTATCGAAGTACCAGCTGAGAGTACATATATCTTCTAAATTTTCATTCGGAATTTACTAAGAGATATATATTGTTATAAATATTTATAGATTTTGATCTTGAAAATTTTTTGTTTACGAAGAACAGAGAATATGTAACTAAACTATTTACATAAATTTCATATCCATATAGTGTCATGGTTCATGAACACATACATATAGTTTATTGATTATTTGCAAAATATGTTAAAGTTCAAGATTTTTGTCTCGTCATTTCTCAGTCTCAATTATATGTCAAAGCGTTAAATATATTGTTTTCGAATGAATTAATCGATTCTCATCCAGACTGAATGTATTAAATTAATTAAATAAACAAAAATTAAATGAATGAAATAATTAAATGAAATAAATAAAAACTGAAACAAAGCAAATGTATTATATGATTTTACTGTTAAAAATCACACATCAAGTTCCTTCAACGTAATCTTACAAAAATATTATTTTTGATAAAATTGAGAATTGTCAAAACTAAAACTATGTGCAATTCATTGAATCTTACCTGTAGAACCTCTATAATATACTTTTATTACAGGAATCCGTCAATATAAACTACGATTTAGCACAATTTATGTCTTTTTAAATCAAGAAAATGAGGTTGATGTCTTAAGAATAAAAGATGGATAACAAAGACTTAAGAATAACAAAATACATTTTTTGAATCCTGCTAATTAGTGTATGTTTGTAAATTGGAATGATATATTTAGTACCCAGTTTTATTTCAAATAGATAGCTAGCTCCAAAGTATTGACCTTTTTCTCTTATTCGAAAATCATTTTAAAACCCGCTTTGTGTGGTATGAAAGAGTCATTGCTATTTTTAGAAGCATAATCTTTTTCCGAAAGCATGTTTGCATGTTTTAATGAAACACTTTCAATGAAATACTTATTTAAAAATCATTTATAAAGAATGTACGATACAATACTTCAAATAAAGATCATATTCATAGAACTTTCACAAGAATCATTTGCGAGAAAATTAAGTAATTAACCACGAATTGCTGAAATAGAAAAATCTGTAATTAAAGCCTTCTTTAAAAATTATTTCATTCCTTTAAAGGATACGCATCGATGCAGAAGGGTTGCTAATATAGTTACAGACAAAGATTTTTAATTAGAACCAATTTCTTAATTGAATCAAGAAAAAACATTAAATAGTTATTCAGCGGTGGAATGCATTTAATGAATGTCTTTTAAATCTAGGCCTAACATCAAAACATAATAAAGACAGTTCTATAAAAAAAGTAAGTATTTGGTGTAAAAAAAAAAATTATTTCTTTTTTATTTCTTTGTAGCATTAAATCATTGTTTCAATAAATGAATTCTTATTGAATCGTGATCTCAGGTATAGAATTCAATTTTAGGAAAAATTTAATTTCCAATTAAGGACACGTGGTACAATGTAAGCAAAAATTTTTAATATAAGGATTTTCAAAATTTTTTTGGTTGTCTCCTATGTGTGTGTACTATGTAAAACAGATTTTGTGCTCAAAATTTCATAAACAGCTAGCCGTTTAATTTTTAAGGAAAAAATATTTTTTGAAGTGACTTTAAAATGCTACTGCTTTTACAAAAAATTAGGTAGATGCATGAAATTTGATTTGCAAGTACATCAAACTATGTATAACAAAAGTTGGTATGGGTTTTGAGATAACATGATTGGTATTTAAACAGTACTTCTTTTTATGAATGCTTATTGAAAATTCCTTAAAAAATTTATAAATTCTGAGTTTAGTTATTTTTTTAAAAAAGAAGTTTTGCTTTGATTCAAAAATGCATACTAATATTTATCACATGCACTATTACCAATAGGTAACAAAAAATTCAAAGCATTAGGCACAATAGAAAAAAAGCCTTAGCATTTTAAATGAAGACAAATTCGTTATTTTATCTTTCTGAGATAAGAAAGCTTAAAGTTTTAATTTTCCATAGGGAGAATAAAAACGTACGTAAAATTCATCACAATTCCACGTCTCTTTTTAAGTTTATAGCTTTGAAATTTTTTGAGGTTATAGAAAAGTTTATAAAGAATAATTTAGACTAAAAAAATTACATTTGATTTTTTGACCGACTTTTGTCATTTGAATCGTATTGTGTCCCCATAAGTTTATTAATTTTTTATGTAAACATTTTTTTTAAATTTTACATCTGCTTCAAGATTTCTGTTCAAGTTGTCCCTTCAGCTACATTTACAGTGAATGCCAAAATGTCTTAATCAGTCATGCATGCAGAACTGACACGGAAAAATCAGGAGAGAAATAAGTAGTTTTAAAAGTTAAAATAATACTTAGCAAACACAGTTTTTATTTCAATTTTTTTGTATTTAAAAATTTCACCAAATGTGGGGAATACTAATCCACATACTCTGTTCAAGCACCGAACCAATTTGAACAAGCATATAAGTTGAAGGAATTTGAAGTGCCTGTTTCCCCGCAAAGAAACTTAAACTCCTATCTGGATGACTGGAAGTCGCACATTAGTTCGGCTTAACCTTAGCCCATTGCTGCATTTAATGATAGTAATAATTTAAAATTGAGTTAACTTTGTTAAAAAATTTACATTAAATGTTAAGAAATTAAATATTTGTAGCGAAAAAATAAGAAACATTTAGGTGTGAAATGTGGTGTAAAAAACACTTTTTCAAGTATGTATGTGTAGGATGTTTGTGTGTTCAAGCTTGAGTGATTCTATGCCAGCCCGAACTGGCCCAGATAATCGGAGCACAACGCAGCGGACTTGATTTTAGGTTGAGGGGGAAGAAAAACGAACGACGCAGCGGGCCTTCAAAGTCAAAATCTCCCTCGGTCTGAAAGGTTAAGAAACAAAAAAGAGGTACCAAAATAAATAAAAAAAAAAAAAAAAAAAACGTAAGCAAAATGTACGAGGTAAAGTCAAAATCTTCGGAGCGGGGGGGGGGGGGGGGGCCGTGGCGGTCTGAAAGGTTGCCTAAAAGGGGTCCTATGTAAATTCATTAGCTTGACTTTGTGAGGACCAATCGGGAGTAACCTTTGATACCCTTTAGGAGGAGGGAGATGTCTTTGGTGGAACAAGCAAAGCTATTTTGATAACACCCTTTTATAAGCTTCACTTGTACGAAACGGAATCTTTTAATTAAGTTTTTACCCAATTTAAAGGTCAGATTTTTGAAAATTCCCAGACTCCAGACTTTTTATTATTGCATCTCAGTAATTTCATTTACCATTTTTCTTTATTAAGTTCCTCATATTAAATTTTATTTACCCACTGGGCAAGCACCTCCCACTTTCTCTAATCCCAACCCCCAGGGCAGCCAATATGAATCTATGTTCACGCTATTGCCGACTAATCAGAGAGCAAGCTCTAAGCTCTCACCCATGCCAAAAAAAAATTTTCATCTCTACAGCAGTCAGATGAAGAATCATTGCCACGCCTCCCGGTTCCCATCGTCTCAGCCAATAGCCATGATTCCTGTTAAGCAGGGGAAAAAATCCCACCATCGCCATGCCCAACATCAAAGTCAATCAGGATATGGGACTGAGGACTGTTTCATAGTCCAGATGCCCACATTACAACGCCCATTAAACTTTATTGTTATTTTCCGCTTACCACACAACATTAAAAATTTGAATTTACGCAGTTTAAAGTACAATGTCTATTAAATGTCGCCCATCATTATCAATATACAGATAAAGTCGATTTCGAAAACTCTTTTTCGAAAGTCGCGGGTCACCTTTCCAAGCATTTCGACTGGGATATTGTCAATTTCGGATCGGATGTTGTTTTATAGATCTTCCAGGGTCTTGGAGTGAACAGAATGCGGAAATGCAATAATTGTATTTCAATTTATAATTTTAAAATTTTAACACACTATTTTTTTCTTATTTTATAATTGTGCAACACAAAACCCCTTAGATGTTTGCTTTTTATAAGTATACTCTGTGCATATTATGAGGAATCTTTCATTTATTTTAAAATAATTTCCCTCATACTTTCAAAAAAATTTCATGTGTTCATTCCTTTTTTTCAAACGATTGACGATTTTTTGTGTGTGTGCATATATATATGCACCCACAATTTGAAGCATGGTGTAATACTAAGTCTAGCATAGTAATGGGGACAGAGATAATATCGGCCTTTTTGGATTATTATCAGATTTTCGTTTCTTCTCAAGCAACACACACACACACACAAATTGCATAATTCCTCGACAATCAATCTTCTTTATCGAATATTTTCTAGAATCTAAATTCCTGCTTTCAATGGAAAGTTCCCGCCTACAAAGAAAATCCCGGATGAGAAGTACTTAAGTACCCTGAACAAATTGCATCTCTTTAAAATACACTTTACATTAATAATCTCACTATAAGAATGAAAAACAATCAAAGACAGAAAGAAGAAAATATGACTGTCCTTAATTATTTTATACTTATTATGCAAATTTCAATATTATTTTCATTTAGAGAAATAACGTATGTTAAGACAATAGGAACATTTTTATGCTTTTACTATTATGTACACTTTATAACAGTATCGTTTTATAAAAATACAAAGACATTTGTAAGATACTGTAAAAACACGTTATTTTTATAAGATAATACTATAAATGCATTTCGCAATAGTTACCTTTCCTCATTTTTGCATCTAAATTGTGCATGTGAAAATTTTAGTTTGAATAAAATATTAATGGAAATTATAATAGTTTTTTCCTTTTTTTTAACTACATTCTTCCGGGTTTTTTTTAATAATGTTAAAAGGAGAAAAATCTTTAAAATCTTACAGGAACAAAGAATCTTTATATATAAAATATACGTGTTATAGTGTTTGTCCGCGATGGACTACTCAACCGATCATAATATAATTTTGCATACTGTGTGTCATTTCATCCAACTTAAAACATAGGATGGTTTTTATTTCAATTATTCACGCCATAATTCTTTTATTGCCGGAAATGTGAAGGAATCCTGAAAAAACGTTGCCAGATTCCCGTAAGGAAATAATCGCAAAATGTGGCATTGCTCATGAGTCTGTGGAAGCAGATATTGCAAACCAAAATGCACGAACATTGAGTGCCTGGCTTATTTTAGGGTGTGGAATCCGATTTTCGTGTCAGTTTATAAAATTAACCGTAACTTTGCCGGATAAAGCCGGTCGACCGATATTAGACACACCATAACAGTGGCATTTACATTAAAATCCTGGATTTGTGAAAACTTGGACCTTGGTGTACTTCAAACAGGATAATCCGAATCAGATATACAATCTGAGAAATAACTGTAACTTTGCCGGATAATTCAGGACGACCATTTATTACGCAAACCGTGGCAAGAGCTTACCCTTAATGTCTTGGTGCGGGACAAGAGCGTTTCTGTTGTAATTCGGGATGGTGAACGAGATTTTAAAATCGAATTTTAGAAATTCCTGTAACTTTGACAGATGATGCCGGATGACCCTAATGCCCCTTCCAGGGACTGAACTTGCCGGCTGAGGGAAACAAAAGTAATTTCCAGTTGTATCTAGGGGAGGGAAATTATAATTTGAAATTATATTTCAGAAACTCCACTAAACTTGCCGGATATTGTCTGAATTAGGAGAAAAGGCAAATGATTGGAGTCCTGCGTCCGGATTTTCACTTTGCCGAATAATACCGACCGATCGTAATATCCCCCTTCAGAGACTGAACTTAGAGGAGCAAGGGTGTCGAAAGTTGGAACCGAGTACTTCTCGGGGTGGGAACAAGAATCTGGATACAGATTTCAAAAGCTTCCGTAAATTTTCTGGATATTGCTGGAATGAGGTTAAATAGCTTTGCGTTCGGGTTCCACACACACAGCTCCGGGTTTTCATTCTCTATAGCAACTAAACTTTCAGGTGCAATCGTGCGATAATATGATTGAAATACGAAATTGCATCTTCGGGCGTTGTTGTCACTGTGTTAGATGGCGTAAAAAACTGCACATTCCGCATTAGCTGCCATTGGACATTCATAAAATACAAGTTTAATGTGTACCATTGCAAAAAGGAGTTGATTGGCTACAGTATTGCAAATGAATTCAGTCATGTTTACGGATAAGTGTACCATGAACCATAAACATTCACTCAAAGCATTACATAGAGCTTTGCAAGATTTAAATGGCAACGAGAGAATATTCGGTGTTGCTGTTGTATTACTGTCTGGTGATTTCCGACAGGTATTAACAGCCATTACACGCTCTACTCTTGCTTACGAGATTAACGCTTATTTAAACAATCGTTTTGATGGCAAAACGTGGAAACACTTCGACTGACCATAAACACGCGAGTACATTTGCAAGATGATCAATCTGAACAAATATTTCCTAACCAACTTATAAATATCGGAAACGATGATGTAGAACTTCATCCCCATACATAATGCATGAAGTACCCAGACGATTTCTGTAATGTTCTTAAGGCAAAAATGAACTGATCGAAAGTGTCTTTCCGGATAAACTGTATAATTATCTTGATAATTATTGCCTCTGTAATCCTGTTACTTAATCAGAAAAAATGTTGATATTGTGATGAAATAAACTTTCAGACACAGGGTTGTTGCCAGTTGATCCAACGTTTTTTAAACCTATCGGCACTAGTGTTAATGAAAACAAAACCGTAAATTTTTCAACTGAGTTTTCAAATTCTCTGGATATATCAGGATAATCACCACATAATCTTCGGTTGGTTTCCGGGTTATTCTGCTGCGTAACTTAAATTCACCTAGATAATGCAACGGTGCACGTTTGATCATCAAAAAATTATACCGGGAACTTCTTGAAGCAAACATTTTGACTGTAAAGTTTGAACGAAAATTCGGTTCTGCTAATACGGAATTTGTTGCCACGTATCCCACTGATACCATCAGAATCTCTAATACCATTCAAAAGGCTTCAATTCCGATTCGTTTGGCTTTCGCGATGGCCATAAATGGATCTGAATCCGAACAATATTCATTTTATACTTAGACTTCGAAAATCCATGTTTCTCGAATGGGCAACTAGATGTTATATGCTCACGTGTGCGGAAACCGTTGATTCTATTTGAGTTAGCAAAATACGGGTTACCGAAAAATATTGTACATCGATTAGTGATTAGTTATATAAAATTATTATTTGTTACACTTTAAAATGATAAAAATAATTTTAAAAATTGCAAAGAATCAACGTTATTCACCACATTTATAAAATCAAATATTCATATGTTGTTACTTAACGACTTCGTTAGTAATTCATGCATTATACTACACTTAAATAGGAAATGAATGAAATGCAAAATTAAAATAATTTGTTGTTTTATACTGTATTTCAATTCTCCAAATTTATAAACGAAGATTAATTTGACTGCATTGAATAGCTTAGAATAATATTGAATTAACGTATTAAAACAAAGCCACAGCAACGCGATACTTCATACAGCTGATAAGCTTCTTACTATTAAATGACAATCAAATGATAAGGTCTTTCATCTTTGAATTTGCATCCTCCCATTTTCCTCCATACCATGCCAGTAAGATGAATTTTAGCCAATTCAGATTCAAAATAAATCAAATCTACAACCGGAAATTTTTTTATGTATAATTTTTGTTTTAAATCTCGAGTCAGCAATCTCTACATTACGATTACGAGACCATTATTCTGCTACTCAGGCTACTATAATTCTTTGTATTTTTCACATTCGTTTCTTTGTAATTATTAAAAGAGCTTACTTATTGTATATTTAAATGACATTACTTAAAGAAGCATTTTTTATTAGAGATATACAGTGATCATGTTAGCTATGTATGGATTATAAATACTTCTATACGATATACATTATTTCCAATAAATTTGTCCTCTTCACGAGATCAATTTTAATTTCAATTTAATGTTTATATATCCAGTGGAATATTAAATAGTTCCATTTTTAAAAAAATGCACTCTTAGAGCTCAAAAAACTAAACAAATCCAAAAAAACTTAAACATTTCCGAAAAATAAAAACTTTTCGTCCGATTTTTTTTTTAAATTTCTGACCATAGAACTGAGGGAAAATTAGCTTTTTTTTTCAGACGCGTTTTATATTTTATTGCATAGTTTTTTTTATAAACTTCTTCACATATTTTCTGGACGTCAACAAGGTAGGCGACACAGTTTTACGATCTGGATAGCATGTTTTTTGGCACGCTTTCGGTTCATAAATTCTTCTGAAATGTAGTCCCAATAAGCAGCACCATCACCTCAACAGCATTCTCATCCATCACAATTGGTTAAAAATGCCCATACATGGTGACTGTATGCTGCAGAAAAAATGGAATCGAAAATATCAACAAAACTACGCAGGATGTGATATAGCAAAAATTGCCTGTGAATGATTCGAAAAGAAAGATGATCAATTCTACCTACTAATGAAGCCTTCAAATTCTCCAGATCTGAATCCTTGCAAAGATCTACAAGAGCATTTGAATCGGCAAATCAGACGGTAAGGACCTTAACTCTTAATTTTCGTGAGTTATGTGATATTTTCTATTTCTCATGATCAAATATTTCCTTGGAAAGCATCAATTCCTTACGCATGCAATCCATATTTTGTCACCTGACTGCAGTTATTAGGAGAAATCTAGCAAAAATAGTTCACTGGTTGCCATGGACATGATTTACTGATCGGACTCAAGAGCCCGGCTGCCAATGCGTTGCAGAAAATAACTATCGTTTTCCTTGTGTTGATTTTAGTTTCTGTATTTCGTGTTTATTTTTATTAATTTTAATTATTTCTTTTTCTCGTGGTTTTATTATTATTAACTGTAATTGTATTTATAAAAATTAACTGTAATTATAGTTCTGGAGAGTTCTGGAACTTTCTATATCTATAATTACAGTTAACCTAAACATAATTACAGCAAAAATAGCTTTTGGTTAGTAGACATTTATTATAATTTGACTATGTATAAAGGATATGCCACCAAATTTTTAAAAAAACATAGATGTCTTTAAAAATTATTTAAAAAGATTTTTTTTTTAAGCATCACTGACTCGATTTATGAAATATTCCTAGTAATCGTAAACTATGAAATAAAAATTTAGTATATTGGATTTATTTTAAAATATTGACAGAATCATCTTTTTTTTAACATTTAGAATGTTCCTACATTGTAACAGATGTATGTTTGTAAGTATTGAAAAGTAAAAAAGAAATCAAATCAAAGGACATGCTTCAATACATCTTTAAATAAGTTCAGTTACAGAGAAGCTAACAGTGGAGGTAGTTTATTCGTTTTAAAGATACAGTTTCTCAGACGATTAATGGTCTGTCAGAGAGGAGAAATGGAATTTTGAATTTAAAAGGTTTCCTTTCAAAACCCACATCTGTTAGGGACGTTTATTGACAGAAAATACGTTCAACTTGTATGTCAAATTTTGAAATGGAATATTCAACGAAATATAAATAAAAGAAAATAAACACTTTTTGTTGTTGTTGTTGCTCTTTTTGACATTTTACACTCACTGGAATTTATGAAATAAGCAGAAATTTAAACATTTAATTTTATATAAGTGAGCTGTTTAGTTTTCTTTCTTTTTTTTTTTTTTGACTTATTTTTATATACTATATCAGCGTTTCTCAAACTGTTGGGTGATAACTCTACGAGGGAGGCGCGAGCGTGTAGAAAAGTCGAAAGCAAAAGATTGTTTTAAAAAATCATTAATTGAAAGTAAAGAACCAAAATAGGTTCTGACGTAATTAGAAATAAATACACATTTACATCGATATAATACACTTATAAATGTATCAGTACTGTGTGCAGAATGTATTTTATCATAAATTTAGCAATACTAAGTAAGAACCAGTTTAATATTTAACTTTTACCCAATGGGCTTGTCATATTTAAAAATTGTATACAAAACTTATCATTCATCTTTTTTGATAATTTGTATGGTTTACAATTAATTCCTTAACTACCGATTAAAAGTGATCCGAAAAGTGGGATTAGCTCCCTAATACCACTGGTTTTCGCGTATATAATGTAATTTATATATATATATATATATATAGAGAACATTTATAAATCCCCGTGCACCACAAAGTATCACACGGGGGCTTACAGAGGTAGCATGAAACACACATCACACAGGGAGAAGGAATTTAAAATCTTGAAGGGATTCGAACCCAGGCCCTACAGCACCGCAGTCAGCGTGACTAAGCACTATACCGGATGGGCAGTTCTTTGATGTATTGATATAAAAATAAGTAAATCCTTCTCGAATAGTGTTAGTGTCTTTTTATTGCATCCAAAAGCCTTCGGAATAATTTTATGAATAGCAATGCACAGCAAAGTTGTACTTCGGAAAGACGTACATATACATCCTGGTCAATTAACACTTTGGCTAAGCGAGACATTTACTTACGCCGGTGTCGCTTAAAGTCGTATTGTTGCCTTAGCGTCAAAGTATAGTATTATTAAATTAAATATATTGTTGTTGTATGGAGGGGGGGTGATGAAAATATAATTCAGTATTGGGTAGCAAGAGAGTGTGAGAAGCTTGTTGGAACGATTTTTTTCGCTAAACGAAGTAACTCTATGATGTGTTCTAACCGCGGACCTTTAACTAATCCTCTTGGTGATTCTATTCTTTTTAACTGTGATTTTTTGGTTTAAAAACCGCTTTCGTAAATGATATTTAACCGCTCATTGTATGCTATTTAAACCCTGACATTCTGGTGTATGAGTTTAATCGTGAAATCTCGGAATAGTAGAAAGTAAATTGCGACTAGAAGTTCGTGTGGCTTGAGATTATTATTCATCTTAGAATCCACCCGGAGTTGTGGAAGGAAATAGTAGCAGAACTGCACCGATGTATGGCGGCTCGAGAAGGACTGTTATAAGGAACTCCGACCACACGGCCTTTATGAATAATTTCATAAGTTAGATTAAGAATTAGGATTTAAGTTGCTCCCAAGGTTAAAGAATAAGTTGCAAATCGTTCATAATAGTCGTTAAAATAAAAGTAGCTATTTTTAAAATAATGTCTGATTCTTCTCCAATCCAAACCCTCTTATACCTGCAACCTCTAGGTTGTGTCTAATCTATTTTGCTTTCTGCTTCAAAAAGTAATAATAATATTTTAAAAATAGAAACATTATGCATATTTTAAATATATACTTGAATTGCAATACAACATTTATTATTGTTTTTATTCATAACTACAACTATTCATACATGCAATACATAATGTGTTCATACAATTTCAGATCATTAGATGGCAACAAAAAAAAATAGTCTCCTTGGAGATGTCCACATAGTTTTCTCTCCCACATAGTTTTCATAGTTTTCTCAGTTTTCTCTGTCCACACAGTTTTCTCTCCACATAGTTTTCACTCTCTCAGATGTCCACATAGTTTTCTCTCAGTCCACATAGTTTTCTGGTTCCGCGATTCTCAGAAACATTTTTGAAAGTAATTTATTTTAATATTGTTCAAGTGGTCGTCTCGTACTGTGGAATCTCTTCTCTAGATTCCATGTGTTGGTGTCCATTTTAAATTTCGGATTAGTTCCAAATTACATTGAACTGTCTCAGGAAAGTAGAAACCACTGAAACGTGTTTTACTAAAAATGAATCAGATGTCGAATAAAGGCAGGTGCTTGTTAAGTCTGAGTACCATTTAACCATTAGTGCATGCAATGTATAGGGCAAAATCCCATTGAAACCTCATGTGGATAAATGGTTTATTTAGGTAAACAGCCAGTGTGCAACCAGTACAGAAACATTATAAAATAGATTTTCTTTAGTAGGAATTGTATAAAGTTGAAGTTACAAAATTTTTTAAAAAGAGCAAAATTAGAATTAAAAATACAAATATTTGTGAAACTACTGGTAATGTTCCGTGGAACAAAAATATTTTTCACAAATTTTGCATAAGTGTATTCTCATGTTTATTCCATTGCTTAATCTTCTTCACATCAAACAGATGAATCTGTATCAGAGTCACTGTCGTATTCATTCATTTCCGGCAAATGTTGTGGTTCAGAATCACTTTCGTTGAAATCCAACGACGATGTCACATTGACAAGAAAAAGTAAAAATAAACACACAAAAAAGTAGTTATAGAAATTTTAGAAAGCGAAATAAAACACGAACTAATGTGTGAATTGCCAATATCAATAGGAAAAAAAATGTCCGTTGTAATGTCAAAGTGAGTATCCCCAGAAATTTGGGATTTGCAAGTTCTCTAGAAAACGCAGTCTGGTACGCAAGGGGTGATAGCTTTTGCGTGAAATTTGTGGATACTTTCTTCATCCTTAAACAATCGCTCACAATTCTAAGTACCAATCCAACGTTTAATATCAAGTTCAGTCTATCATATTACGTGTTTCTACCTAACCAAAGAGTCCTCAATTCATCCATAATAATGCGTTTTTAATAGTTAAAAGCCTCGTGTTGCGTGAATCTGTGTGAATGTGCGGCCATTTTTGAAGAGGTTGAATAACTGTGATCCTCATTTCCAGTCAAGAACACATTAACTTTCCTTCACTTATTTACACCAGAATAAGGATCGACATTTTTTAACAGAATTCATAGAAATTCAAATGTAAATTAACTAAAAACTTACTTACAAATCCGTAGCCCCTACTCTCAATTTGCTTATAGCGAATTTCAACATATGAAATACAGTAATACCTCGACTTAACGCGATTTTCAAATCTCATTGATTCATCTTCTGTTCGAGAAAAAAAATTTCTATTGAAGTAGTTTTTGACCTTGCTAGGTTAAGAAATTTAAAAAGGGATAGTGATGACGCTCAAGAACTGCTGGATTCCCACAATCAGGAGTTGACAATTGAAGAGCTCGTAGAAATGCATGAGTAAGAGCAAGACATTGAAGAACTTGAGTCTGTAGATCCAGTTCAATCACAAGATGGAAGAACGGTTGGGAATTTGGCTCAAGGTCTCAGTTTAAGTGAAAAAGAGGAACAAATTCAAGAAAATATAGACTTCAACGATCAGTTTTCCCTCATCTAAACAAGAAATGAAAAAAAAAATCATATGTGCTAAGAGAAAATTTTGTGGAAGAAAAAGAATCTTTCATCTGGCAGACTACTTTGTCAGATTTAATGAAACTACTACATCAAAATAACTTCGGTTTGAGATTTTGTATTTGTATTACTAAAATTTTACTAAGCATTTTTTCCCTGTATTATCATTTTGTCTCCGGCCCCATGTAAAAATAATTCATGAGTATTTAAATGCGATATGTTATACCCCGACTTACGCGAATTCGACTTCCGCGGTTGTCACTCAGTCCCACCTGTCACGTAAGTTCGGGGTATTGCTGTTTACATTTCTTGTTTATTTGTTTATGTATCGTTCTGTAGCACGGGAGGGGGAGAAGAGGCTAGGAAGGGAGGTAATATCAGTTTGAAAAATTAAACTATTACAAAAATTTATTTGTGTTTCACACTTACGAAGGAGTTTTTGGAACATAGTCATTTTATTTTTTTAAAAAATTGGAAACACTTGTTATATGGATAGAAAAATAGCAAGTGTTGCTCCATTTTGGAATCTTAATTAAATGAGGATCATCTTTTGAATAACTGACTTAGGGCAATAAATAATTCCTTATTTTTATGATTGAGAGATATTATTAGAGATCGCATTATTAAGTTGCACTAGGACTATTGGCAATGGACCACGTAAATTGGAACAATGGTCATGTGACGAGGACAAAGCTTAAACCTCCTTCCCTACTTTCACACCACACAGCAGGATGACCTTTGAGCCTCGACGGATTTAACGTGTATCAGCCCTCTCTACTCTGTGAGTCTTCAGCGGCACTAGGCTCGAATCCATGACACGTCAGTATTGAGTCTTTGACCTTGACCACTAGGCTATCGCGGACACTCAATTTTAATAGGTTGAATAGATTTTGAAGTTGTGACGGATCTATACGCGTTTCTATTAATTACTTCTTTTTCTTTAAATCAAAATATTTATTTCAACCAACCTTCATCGAGAAACCAAACGTGATTTATGTAAATGAGGAAAATTATATCAATTCGGTTTTCGCGAGTTGAAGGAAAGTGAAGTAAGAGGTCAAGTTAAGTGAAGTGAAGTGAAGAATGTGGGCTGTCGACACTTAGTTGTTGACAAGTTAAGCGAAGTTGATACATTTGATGTGTGCAAGGAGAAGTGGTTGGAGAAGATTGAAAAGTAGTGTAATTAAATATTACGGAGCGGGGAGCCATCGTCATTGATCCAGCTAAAGATTTTGCCTGAAGTTCTCCGGGAAGGAACCGAAGCCCTAAGGAATACGGTACTGTAAATTTGATTAAGTAAAAGATGATTATTAGTGTGCGGCGTAGTTGTAAATGAGCGTTATTAAGCCGTTTTAGATTCAGTTGAGGCTCTGTAATATTATCCCCGCATTAGAATGTATCACCTCTGCACTCTTACATTGTTATATACCTTAACCCTTTCGGGACGAAGGACGCAAACGCGTGTGTACCGCCAGGGCCGGAGGTTTCCATCACGAGTGTCACTCACAGGCCGGAGGGTTTTGTGTAGTTTAGCTTAAATCCATAAAAATACCGAAATATATATAAACGCGTTGTTTAATATTATTCTGTTTATTATACGAACTGTATATATGCTTCAAATATTTCGTATTAATATACTTTATTTACATCAGTCTCTTTTTGTTTAAGTACGTTTTTAAACATTTTATCGTAAGCATTTGTAAAAGTAGACCTTGTAAAAAAAGTAAGGAAAAAAAAAAGATAAATTTTGTCTACCAGATCTAATTATCCATAAAAAACAAGACTGAAAACCCAAATCAAATGCTTTAGCGAAAATAAATCTCTCATCTTCACTATAAACAAAACCACGTGTTCCTTTCAAGAGCAGTCGTAAAGCACTCATTTCGGAAATATTCCTTTCCCCCTATGTTTATAATACAAAAACCACTTGTAAGTGAGTTATATTTCTCTCATTTCGAGTAGAAGGTCAGATCCCCATGTATCTCAAATCTTATGGGCATAGAATGCCATCTAATGCCATCTGAGCATAAAAAACGTTCCAGATCCCTGGCGCATCATTGAGTCGCTAGGCCAGTGAGGAAGAAATACGCTGGCGCAGATACGCGACACTCGTCTCCTGGCGGTGTTTCTTGCTGGCACACGGGCGCAACGTTCGCCTCGAAGGGGTTAATTAGAATTGCGTTGTGCTTGTTCATAATCAATAATAAGAATTAATAAATCAAATTAGATTGGCATAATATCTCTTTATTATTTAGTTCATCCTACACATCTAGTCGGGTTGACAGATAGACAGGAGAGTTTGAAGGTAACTACAGGTTACCACAAAGTTCCTGTGTGTGTGTGTTTCCCACGGAAATTTAACCCTCTATCATGATGGCTGAAGCGTACTTGGCTTTGTTTTCCCTTATTTTCCCAGTACTGAGTTAGAAATATTTAAGTTAAAGAAAAAAGGTTTACTTGGAAGAATAAAAATAAACTTTCTTTAAACTATTGAATAAAAAGCTACAATCAAATTTAAAAATTAAATGAATAATGGTGTGAATGTAAAAAAATGCATGAATGTTTTATTTATGAGAAGTGAGTTCTATGTCAGTCGCTGTGTGCTTAGCCAGGCAATCCGAACGCAGATATTGACTAACTTAATCCTTTGATGAGTGGCAGAAACGTTCAGCGCAGGAAACCTCATGTTTGGAATATCTCCTCGGAACTGTGGGTTGCCTCTGGGAGGCAGGCACCATTTTACGTACGTCTTTCTTCTTATGAAGAATCAAAGTTAGGTGACACATAATATTCTTAAATCCTGACTCAAGCAAAGTACATTAATTTACCTAAAACGACAAAAATTGTTGACCGATTTATGACTTTCACTAACAACACAACTATTTAAGATCACGGTAGTAAATTAAATCTCTAATTAGAAAACTACTCTAAATTTAAAGTATTCATAATTCTATCACACAAACTTCTAAGAGAATAATTGTTCTCGATAACATTTTCAGTGCAAGGGAAAGGACATTTTCTTTCTCTTCAAAGAATACAATTACATATAAAAGAATACAATTTATATAACTGACTGTAACGTATCCGTGTAACAAATTTCGAGAAATTAACATTAGCTCGCTAATGTAAAAAAAAATTATAAATTCGATAAATAATAACTTAATTAATTAAAATAAATTTGAAAACAGCCTAATTTTTTGATATTGGAAATAAAAGAGAGGATTGAAATAACAGATGTATTTCGCTTTGGGGTCATTGAAACATCATATTTAATATAGGGTCATTCCATTATCGCGGAGTGCAACATTTAAACGCATCTAAAGTTTCTTAATAATAAAATTTTAAAAAATTTTAATGAAATTAATCTTGCAAGAGTTACATATTAACACGTTCAATTTATATCCGGTTATTTGAATTTTGATGTAATGTTTAAAAAGCCAAGAAGACGGTTCAAAGTGCCCTCGCGGGTGCAACAAAGTTGGTCCAACTTTTCTAGATCATAGACAAAAAACAAGGAAGTCTGTTAATTGTGATGAATTTATTACGTTATGACTTGATATTTCGCAAGTTATTAAACTAATAAAGAACAAAAATAAAAAAAAAAGTATATTGAAAACAGAAATAAACGATGAATTATTCACTTTTGAAGCAATCGTGGGTACAATATCAAACTATCGCGGGTGCAACCCGTCTAATTTAAGTGAATATAAACATCAATATAACTTACATAGGAACAAAATAAGGTATCAAACAATGTTTATTACTAACCAGTACACTTCTTTGTCACTTATGTTAATTATCTATTTTAAAATTCGTCAATATTCGCTGAAAATTCCGTGAACATTGTATTTCTATCAGTATTTTTCTCTGGCGCTTCCAACTACGCATAATGTCTTCAAACTGCACGTCTGATTCACGATTTCAGTGAAATTTTTGCCATCAATCGTCGTCATATAATTCATCTAGTGCTCCATTGAAAGGTTTGCTAATTAGGATGTGTTTTGGTCTCTGATTCTGAAAGATCCATGCCTTCCATTCTAACACTGGGAATTCTAATCTAGGGGAATATCCCAAATGTTGGATTCTTTGCATACATCGCAACTGTTGGACATGCAGTCTTCATTATCGACACTACATAATACCTGTTTCAGAAGCTCTTGATGTGTTTTTGGAAAGTATGTCGCATGTTTCGAAATAGCGAGAAGAAGATTAATGTAGTTTGAGTAAGTTGTACAAACACAAAAACTTTTTGAGGAGTATCGTTGATTGGCAGAATGTGTGTGAGTTGGTCTCTCTTTATAAAAAGCCGTCTTGCCAACAAATGTTTCGAGATAAGTTTCTTTCAAAATTTCGAAGGCTTCTCGAATGTTTATTATCATTGTTCGCTTCTGGATTCGCAACTTCACTCCCATATTGGACTTGACTGTTTTAACATCTTTTATGCCAGGCATTTGTCTGTTAATGTCATCTCTATCATAAAAATCATAAATCTGTTTTTTTACCTTCATCCGTCAGTTTTCGAGGCACAGATTCAGGGGCGTCATTTTTGTCGAATACAGTAACTCGGAATTCAGCAGCACTTTTTTTTTTTTTTTTTTACAAATTCCAGTGCTTTAGTGGGATTTTAGCTGGTAAATTACGTTTCACTTTGGCGAAAGCTTTTCCTAGTGTGTGGGGACTGTTGTATCTAGTGCCTAATGACTTAACTTTTTCTTCTTTACGAAGCTTTCAAGTTGAATGCATTATTTCTTTTGATCTGATTATAGCCAATATTTTCAAGTCTTCATCTGCCTCCATTTTATTTTTCATTACTTCTATTCGCTTTGAATCTCGAGCTTTTTCTCGACGGAGAGGGTCTGCAGGAAGTATAGGATTATCTTTTAAATATTACCTATATTTCTGCGAAGCAGTCTCTTTGCGTTGCTCTGTTGTCACTTTAGTCAAAGTTTCTATAAAAAAAGCAGAATACTATATAAACACAGATATTAAATATATATAATCAATCATACATAGCATATATTATTCAAGGCATATGAAAACAATGGAATGTATTGTAAATCACACAATAAGTCTAGTTGTCAAAGAGTTGCACCCGCGATTCTAACATCATAATCACGGGTGCAACCAATTTAAATTAAAGTTTATTTTAATCCAACAAATATTACATTCTAAAAAACGATTGATTTGAGTTTGCATTTCATTTCTTCTAACTTCTAAAAAGTTTCAAAACCTTTGCACTTTATTTCTGTGAAAAAAAACAAACTTTTATATATTTTGTATCGCGGGTGCAACAAGCTAACAGAGCCTTCTTGTAATCTCAATGATGCTTATATAATAACAATAAGTACTTTTACATTTTTGGCACATATGAATAAATGAATTTTGTCACTACACGTGTAGCCGGTAAGACTTAACCTCACGGTCGGTAACAGAGCTGTTTCGTGCCTTCGTTGCATGGTGTGACTTTGCAGTTTATACCAATTCTTCGAATGGTAATATTTCGAAAAGCACCAAAAATTTAAAATATAAAGTAAAACCGAAAAAAAGTTGAATATATTAAATTTTGACTTTCTTCTTTGCACTGATATAAAAGAAAGTAAGAAATAATGTGATTTAAAAATTAATGCCGAGAATCGTCTATAGCGGAACCACCCTATAATACAAACTCAAACTAGGAAAAAAACTTTATTCAAACGAGAATCACATCTCCAAAACTACACTAGCTAATCATATTTAATCTTTGGAATTTTTATAAAATTAAGTAAATGTTCATATATTATTATAATGCTCTTATAACAATTATTTAAATATAAAAAAATATTTATGAGAGCAAAAATTTCTAGATATTAATCATGGAAAGTATACCACCACCCATTTGAAACTACACTAATATTAATTCTCAATAGACAAGGTACACACACACAATAATTTTTTTTCTTTTCTTTTTGTTTTTTCTTTTCTTCATAAGACCTTATAAACTGACACAGAAGTGTATTTTTTCCTCCATCTTTCTATTTCTCTCTTTCTCTACAAATGCAACGCAAATAATTTTAAGCAGTTTTTCCGAATATTCTCTAAAATTTCTGATGATAAGTTTATTTATTCTACTATGTTTTTGATGTTTCCTAAAATTCAATTATAAAATTAGTTACATTTCTCACCCCCCCCCCTTTTTTCAACCGTTCTTTGAATCAAAAGATTCAGAATATCATGCTGCCATCTATCGAAGTCTTAAAACAACACAAAACAATCCAAGAATAGTATTAATTTTCATATTGCCGAGTGGATGCAAAAGTAACTAACGGCAAAATATCATTATTAAATTCTATTCTAATCATGACATTTGTATAATCATACATATATTTATTTTATATTTTTCTTCCTTTTTTTTCTTCCTAATTTTCTTTTAATAATAAAATTCAATAAAATAAATATTTGTCTGTTCTAACCAAGGATTTATTTTCAATTTCATTTTTTTTTTCAATATAAAGACAGCAAAGCTATATATATAGAAAAGTAATTCAAAAACTCAAACTTTCTAGAATCATCTTATAGACTTCAAGATGTAACTTTCGTATTAGCAACAGAAAAAAAAGCTATATTTTATTTATTGTAACAAACAAATTCAGAATATACAATTTTTCAAGAAATAAACTAATATTTTCCTTTTAAACTTTTTTATACTTTGTAAGTATGCTTTACGAAATCACACAACAATTCTTAAATATTCATATTTTTTTTTATATTCCCTGGACTTTCACTTATTCTTTATAGGTATCAAATTATTCACAAGAAGGAATCTCATGCTCATGTAGATGTACTTTTCAGTTTGTAATCGATTGTTAAAAAAGTATTATAAACAATAAGATAATTATAGCCTTTTTTTCGTGAAAGAAATGTATACAAGTGTGTTGAAATGTAGTTTAATATAATAAATCTGTTTATGAATATATAAAGCCACAAAAGTTTTTTTTTCAATTTTTTTAAAAAATGTTTAAAAATTAAGACCAGTGTAGGAATTATATAATGAAGGGAAAAAAAATTTTTTAATGGATTTCATATTTAAAATTTTAATAGTTAATTTTAACTAGTAGAAGAAGAAGAGAGTAGTTTAAATAAGTAGAGAATAGTAGTAGATAAATAGTTTTATTTAAAATGTTCAATCCAGCACGCTTCTTTCACTTTATAAAAAACAATAGCTTGTATTTTCTCTCTCTTTCTCTTTTTATTAATAATTTAATCACCTCAGCTCATGGTGGGCTGGCAGGCATATATCTTGAAACTCAATTGACAACATACAACGCATAATTATCCTTTGACTGCTTCTAAATTTAATGAATTTTTGAATAAATTTTTTTGAAGATTGAATGAATATTAATAATAAATATTCCAAGATCCGTAAAATACCTTATGCACAGTATATAAGGCATTTTTATTCCATTTGAAGTCATTTTAGATATCTGTTTTTGCAGAAGTCAATGCCTATTAATTATAAAAATATGAAAATATGTCTTCTGTGTGTGAAGGAAAGCAAAACACACTTTTTAAAAATGATTTTAAACACAATAAGAATGTGCTGCCATCTATCGAGATTGCAATACAATATAAATATATGTTTGTAAAATGCAATTTGTAAAATATAATTTGTAAAATTTACTTTGTTAATTGCTTTATTTTTAATTAAAATTATGATTACTCCTTAGTTATGATGCCATAACATGTAACGGTTGCAAGAATCTACATTATATCTGTAACTATCCCCATCAACTCATCTCACTATAATTTTCTTAATTGTTTTTATTTTAAATACAATTGTAATATGAAACCATAATGTATGGAGAACTGTTATATTTCTGTATTAAATATAATAATTTCAAAAAACTGTTAGGTTAAATAAAAACAACCAAATAGATTATATTATTATGAAAATTAAACGTTCTTACTTCTCCTTTGAATAGTTTTTAAGAAAAAAAAATCTGAACGTAAAAAGTATTTCATGTCACTTGCAAAAAAGTATCCATTGCATTTACAAAATTCTCATAAAAAATCGAAATTATTTCTGAAAAATATCAGGAAATCTTCACGATATATACGAATACGTGGCTGAAGATTAAGTGCTCAGACATCGTATACGCCAAGTACATATTTTTTTCGACTATTATATTTTTTGTTTGATGGCGTATCATATCGATTAGGTATATGAGTATTTCTGACACCACATCTGATTCACCTTTCTCCTTTTTTTTTTAACAATTATTTCGAATTATTTTTTTTATTTGAATCATTTTATGATGTTTATCATTTTGCAACATTTTTAAGTATATCTGACTTTGACGTTACGAAATATTTCTATTATTAAAATGCTGAATCATTTATTATAAGTTGAATATATTGATTTTTTTAAATTTTATATATTTTTTAAGCATTTCTAATAATATTTCTAGCAAAATATTTTCTTAAAAAACCACCTTTTCAAAAGGAAGCGCGAATAAGGAATATCTTTAATTAATCTCTGAAAAATTCCACTCATTAATTTGTTGGAATTTTTACCTGATTCCTGTAATTTGGTTATAAATGTTTTTTTTTTCAATGGAAAGTTATTTACTTGTGTTTTTATTTTATTCTATTGAGAATCTGCATTCTGTTATGAAAGATAACGAAATTCATAACTAAAAAGCCTCGCATTACTGGTATTCGAGGAAAGCAGGTATTAATTTTCTTCATAGTTGTACTTTTGATATGAAATTTGAAATGTCTCCTGCTTTCAGTACAATTCTGTGATTATTCTAAATTTTATAGAATCAGAAAAGACGTCTCTAATCAGCATCCTGTGCCGAAAAAAAGAAACTTCAATTTGTACAAATAAAAGTCACGGAACATAACGGCACGCGCATTGTGTGCACACAAATTCAAAGTTGTACAGGAAAATAGCAACGAAATTAGTTAAGTTCCGTCTATTTTGTGTGTGCGCAGTACTATTAGTTTGCACATGCTTCTCAAAACGGTTGCCTTTGGAAACTTACACAACCGCTAGGCATCTTTTCAGCACTAGATGGTATTGCGCTAAAAAAAAAAAAAAAAGAACTTGGTAAGCCACGCGATAGAAGTGAAACTTCTTTGGCGATGTTGGCCAGAAATGCAGGAATAGATCTAATTATATTAAACTGCTGTATGAAAATTATTTATTGTATGAAAATATTTTTAATCAATTTTCTGCATCATCATTTTCCAAGTAAGACACAATAAGTGTGAGGTAGCTGAAGTAGGATATAAAAATCATTGATTGTAGTCCATCAAGAAAATGTGAGAAAACTACATCAATCGTGGTTAAGTATATTGTTTTTCCTTCTCTAGAATCAGTATTCATTGTCAAATTCAGTGTCCGTTTCAAGAATTCAATGAGTGGCTTTGCTTCTTCTGAAGCAAAATTACCATTAAAGTCTCCAGTTAAGATAATCGGCTTTTAATCATCATCGGATCAAATGATTGCAGCAGTCTCTGGTGTATACAGCACTAAAACTTTACGGATAAAGATGATAAAAACTGCGACAGAACTACCTGGTGATATATAGACTTTCGCCAGGAATTGCTGCTAGTTTTGCCTTTTTTTCTTTCACAAAACTCTTTTCCTCTTTTTGCATTCGTTCTAGGCTATCTGACCAGAATTTATTTTGATTCAATAAAAATACAAATTAATAATAGTATAAACTTAATGCATCACTAACAGAAGTCACTGTGTTTGTTTACAAGACACAATCCGTAGCGATTCTTGTGCGAACGTTAGTGACATATACACAATGCCCCAGATACTCCTGTAACGGGAAGAGCCATATAATGGTAATATTTTGGATGCGTTTATTTCGTTAAAAACGGTACGTTTATTATATATACGAAAAAACGCTACGCGAGTTTGTTACGAGAGTAGCAAGGGTACCCACTTAATGTCATCAATACCTAAGCGCCAGTGGCAGCGCTAGACCACGCGTGGACGTCGGCGAAATTAGGGTTCGCGAGGCCTCCTTTTTTCCCAGTCAAGAAAACGTTAAATTACATAAGCCGAATTATAGTTACACTAATGTATGAGTAAACGAGATTTATTGCTAATCAAATGGTGACAAAAATTACACAAATAGAAATTAAAATAGACGAACTGAATAACTAAATTTTAAATAATTAAAAACTTTGTGAGGCCCCCTCAAGCGTGAGGCCGTCGGCGGTTGCCGACGTCGCTGATGCCTAACGCCGCTATTGCTAAGCGCCTTTCATCCATAGCAGCAAGATATACTTTTGATGCACAATTCCCCCTTAGCAGTCGTCCAACTTTTTCACGGATATGACGCAAGTCGCATGGTGTAACCCGCCCCCCACCCGTTCTCTTTTCCTCCCGCTCACTATCTCCTCACCATGGCGACGTTTCGGGGGGATGGGGGAAATCACTACTTCCGTTCCCTTTTTCACTGTTACGCAAAACTGGGTAAATTTTCCATTCACTCCCGTCCGCAAAGAAGATTCTCTTCAAAAATATTACCGTAAAATCCGGCGTATAACACGCACAGTCTTATAACGCGTACCTATACTTCAAGCTGCATTTTTTAATTTATAGGTATATTCGTCGTATAACAAGCACCCTCATTTTTACGAAGAAACTTGAAATGTACATGAGTAAGTCTATTATGTTTTGGAGTCATTTATGGTTGAGGTATTATCCTCAGCTTTTGAAAAATATAGTATATTTCTAGAATAACCCTATAAGTTCACAATGAATGTTCTTTTTTTTTTTAAATAAACACTATTTCTATATGTACGTAAAAGAATAATATTTTTTTTCTCATCTCTTTTTTTTAAGCTATCGTTTTTGTACTCGGTGTATAACGAGCACTCCTAAATTTCGATATTATTTTTTGTGTTAAAAGTGTGCTTTATACGCCGGATATTACGGTATATTTTAATTTTACGGAATGTGTTTGAGATAATCAAATGGAAAAGTGAAAAGGTTTTGAATGAACATGGGGGAGAAAATTCAAAGTGAAAAAAATAAAGTAAGAGGAAAAATTGCAGAAAATTTTATTGGCAGTATGAAACACAAGTCTAACTAAAATTAAACTGTTGATTTAAAAAAAAATATTTCTAATAAGAAGCTGTATTGAATAGATTAAAATGTTGTATGTAACACATATCATGTGATTGAGTCAGAAAACACAAAAAAGGGTATAAAACTTTTTTTATTGAAGTATTTTTTCAAAACATTTTTGCATAGCAAATTTATTAAATTATATGTTACAATGAAATCAAATGACGCAAGTCTGAAAACTTTCCTATTCATAAAGGTTTTTGATGGTGACAATTTTTTTATCAGTTTTCTTTTCTGCAATATTTTTTATCAACAGGAAAGAATTTTTCACATGTAATTTCCTTGAATTTTGATGAACGGGGAACTTCATTACTGCATTGAAATAATCCACTACTCTCGAGGTAGGGTCAGATAATACAAAATTCAGTACATGTACAATCAATTTTGGTGGAAGCAGCGGACCGCCATTATTACAAAACTCTCAATCCCATTTAAAAACATAATAAAAGATTCAGAACGACAAAAAAGACTCCCACGATCCTCAGAGGCAATCAAAGCATATAAAGGTGACGAATATCCAACACGGGTAACGTTTTGAAGACAAGAAATTTTCTCTTATCACTCGATTATCCTTGGTAATTAAAAGCTTAAAAGAACTTTTTTTCCCCCCGGTAAGGTTTTATTGGTGTAAATTCACGTTTAAGAAGACATTTTAGCGGAAAGTGAATGCAAAACAAATAGAAACGGGAATTACAGTGGATTAGCAGAGTTACGTTCTGTTTCCGGAGTGCAAGATTTCAACTACCTTTTTAACCTTCCTCGTCTCATTTTGAAATATTTCTGCTCGAAAATTATGTGGTAATTTCTTTAAGGTATTCGAACACGTTCGGAGTACTTTTTTTTAACAAAATAGCATATTAAAACATTATAAATGATCTTTTAGGACTCAATACCAATAAATTTTACTATTTAACTATCAAAATTTAAAATAAATTACCTGAATTTTACAAAAATCACAACTATAAGTGAATTTTTAGCAATATTTTTGAAAAACTTCAAAGCAGTTAGAGAAAAAAGTAATAAACATATATTAATAAAAGTATTACTAAAACAAATTAGATGCATTTATCTAGAAAATGAGCTAAAATTTCAAATTTTTTTTAAAATTTGAAAATTTTAGAGCTGATTGATTAAACATTACAAGAAATGTTACATTTTTTGCGAGACCATTATTTAAATAACAAGGCATAACTCAAAAGTATGCATACAATAAGAAATATTTTAGTATATTCTCTAGAAAATAACGTAAATATCAGGTTCAAAAAGTTTTATAGAAATACATTCGTAATATTTTGAGTTAACAGACTCGCCATGATAGATTTTGAGCAATTTATATAAATGCCCACTTCTGGTAGATCAAAACCCACTTCCGATTTTTCTCAATTTATAAATTTGATTGTAACTTGGCCTCTAGGTAGTGTAGAAACAAAACAAAGTATGTTTCGTAAAGTCAAAAGATAGCTCTATTCAATAAAATAAAAAACAAAAATATTTGTCTTGGACTGAATTTTGTCATTTTCAACGGGTGTTCGGATGCCTTAAGCTAAACATATTTATTTTAGAAATATTTTGATTTAAGTTTTAATTCCTTTTCTTTAAACTTAAATTTTATTTAATTTTTAACTTTACCCATATTATCTACCGTAAATAAGCCCACGAAACTCTAATCTGCTAACTTTTCCCCCTTCTTAATCCAAGGCTCATAAAAAAATCCCATCTTTTTATTCCCGGTAATTCAGTTATCTGAAAGTCAATGTGAGCATGGCAGTAATATTTAATTATTTTTTCAAATTTTAAGTCCTTTCTCAAAAACAATCTAACTCCAACGTATTATTCTGTGGACCAGCCCTATTATGGTTTTTCTGCCGAAAGCGTTGCCCTCCGGAGTAAAAATCAGAGTTCTATCCTAAAACGGAAATGCACCTTCTTATAAAGACTATCAAAATTTATTATTTAAATTGTAATTGAGTAAATTTTGAAAGTAGTTAAAATTTTGAAAATGAGCATCATAGTTTGATTTTAAGAAAGGTCATTTGGAGGAGTGGCATGTCATAGAGAGGAAGAGAGGGGAGAATCCAAATGGAGTATGAAACTGAAGACAATGCATTCGGACCAGGTGTGGGCTCAGAAAATGAAAGCCATGCTCTGTAATGAGTCGCTCGGTCGGGTTTTAAACAGAATTTAAAAGCCCAAAAGGATCAAAATAAAATTTTGGTTCTATTTTGCACAAATGCTTCAAGCGAGAAAATTAAATGGAAGGTGAGATTATTAGGAAAATAACTTTGCTAAATTCAAACAGATGAGATCATGAGGGGAAACAAAATTGGACGAATAAACACGAAGTATTGGAACATTTTGACTAAAACCGAAACAATTTAATGAAGAGAAGGGCAGTTATCATTTCCAGACATAATTTTAGTTGAATGGGGGGCGTGTGTGGGTACCTAGGAAAAAGTCCGAAAACGAAAACTACAGAGGGATAAAGATTAGCATCAGTGCTAAAAGTGACCGGTTCGTGTCTCCATCTGACGGGGAAATATAGTAACAACATTTTTTAAAAAGTTAAAGATAATAAGACAATGAGATTTAAAAATCAAAAATAAAATTTAAAATTTCCTAATGAGTTATAAATTGACCCTGAGCCTTTTGTAGAAGGCTGGTGCATGTTATATCAGTCGCGGATGACAGTCCTCTCGTTCACGTAGCGTTAATGATTGGAAATCGTTTTGTGCAATGTGTGTAGCAATAAGGGACACTGCACTCTCCGAAATTTCCAATAAAATTAATCGTTTCTTTCCCCGTTTCACAACAAATAGTTTTTTTCCCAGTGTTACAATTTTGATGGCCAGCAATACTCATACGTGCTGCAATATATATATAAAAAGGATAAAAGCGACTCACTGACTGACTGACTGACTGACTAATCACGATATCTCTGGAACTATTCAACCTACATACTTGAAATTTGGTAGACATGTTCCTTTCATAGAGTAGACATCAGCTAAGAAAGGATTTTCCGAAACACGAAACGCAAGGGGCGTTACGGGGGTTAAGGAGCGTTATAAATAATTGTTTCCATGTTTAAACTACTCAATGTACAATTTTGAAATTGGGTTAGCAGTTTACTTTCATACAGTAGAGATCCGCTACAAAATGAGTTTGGTGAAAATCGTCCCCCAAGTGGCGTTGCAGGAGCTTAGGGAGCGCTATAAATAATTATTTTCATTTTTAAACTATTTGACGCACTGTCTTTAAATTTGATATATAAATAGATTCCTTTCGTAGAATAATGATCAGTTACAAAACGGGTTTTGTGAAAACAGACTTCTAAGTGGCGTTGCGGGGGATTAAGGGGCGTAATAGATAAATATATCCGTTTTTAAACTATCTCACCTACCTGCTTGAAAATTGGTAAATAAGTTTTTTCATGGAGTAAATATCCGCTACAAAATGGGTTTTTAAAAAATTGACACCCAAGGGTGTTGTGGGGGTGGGGGTTTAAGGGGCGTTATAAACTCCGATTTTTTAACTATTAGACGTACAGTCATAAAACTTAGTAAGCAGATTCCTCTCATAGGGTAGAGATACGCTACAAAATAGGTTTCGTGAAAATTGCCCCCAAGTGGCGTTGCGGGACTTAAGGGGCGTTATAGATAATTATTTCCATTTTTAAACTATAAACGCACAGGCTTTATATTTGATAAATAGATTTCTTTCATAGAGTAGAGATCAGCTATAAGAAGGTTTTGTGAAAACAGACCTCTAAGTGGCGTTGCGGGGGATTAAGTGGCGTAATAGATAAATATTTTCGTTTTTAAACTACTTGACTACCTGCTTGAAAATTGGTAGGAATGTTTCTTTCATGGAGTACATATCCGTTACAAAACGGGTTTCGGGAAAATTGACCTCCAAGGGGTGTTGCGGGTGGGGGGGGGTTAAGGGCAGATATAAGTAATTATTTCTATTTTAAAACTATTAGACGCACAGGTCTTGAAATTTGGTGAGCAGATTCCTCTCATAGGATAGAGATACACTACAAAATGTGTTTTGTGAAAATAGACCCTTAGGTGGCGTTGCGGGGGTTCAAGGGGCGTTATTGATAATTTTTTTTTGCATTTTTAATTTATTGGACGCACAAATTTTGCTAAGCAGATTCCTTTCATTAGAGAATAATTCCCCTACAAAATGGGTTTTGTGAAAACAGACACCGAAGTGGCGTTATAGATAATTATCCCCATTTTTAAACTATTAGACGTACAGTCTTGAAATTTGATAAGCAGATTCCTTTCGTAGAGAACCGCTACAAAATGGGTTTTGCGAATATCAACTACTAAGTTTAATTTCGGGAGATTAAGAGGCGTAATCGATAAATATTTCCATTTTTAAACTATTTGATCATCCTGCTTGAAAATTGGTAGGCATGTTCCTTTCATGGAATATAATTCCTCTAACAAAGAGTAAAACGAAAATTGACCCCCAAGGATGGTTGCGAGGTGTCAAGAGGTGTCACAGAAAAAATTCCTGTTTTTAATTGTTAGACCCATATACTTGAAATTTTTTAAGCATGTTTCTTTTGTTGAATAGGGATGCACTAAGAATGTATTTTAAGTAAATCAAGTTCTGCGGAGGGGTGCAGGGGTTACTGGGACGTATTGACAGAAAAAAATCCTTTTTTCGAGCTACAAGGACTATAATAATGAAATTTGGTTTGCATTTTTCTTTTGTTGAATTGAAATCCGCTAAGAGAGGTTATTTTGGAAAACGGCTCTCAACACGGGATTACGGGGATATTGATAGTAAAACTTATGCTTTTTTTCTGTTTGATTTAGACTTGAAATTTGGCTTGCGTGTTCAATTTAAGGAGTAGAGATCCACGCGAAAATTGGTTTTGCGGGAATCCACTTGGTTTCTGGGTTACGAAAGAGCAAACATCATTCTATACTTCAATTTTAGAGATTTTTAGAAAATACAAATTAGATGAGTTCTGCCTTTTTATTTATCAACAGGTGACAGTTACAGGTCTAAGTATATTTTTCAATACAATCGAATTCTTAATGCTAGGACTTAGATATCAATAATTTATACATATATATAAGCAGTAAAAATTTATAAAACATCATGAAATACCCAGCGAAGCGGGCGGGTAACAGCTAGTATATATATATATATATATATAATATATATATATATATATATTTAAATATATCCATAATACTCACACTAATATAACCAAGCAAATATTCAAATCATATCAAACTAAAGTAAACATCATATTTCAAAATTTCAATGGCGAAAAAAATAATGAATATCAACGTTTTCAAGCGAAATAAAATTGTATAAGATAAAAATTAAAAATATCAAGTGCAACCTCGGACTTAGGACGATAAGTGGGTAAACTAGTTTGATGCGCCAACTTCCCTATTGCAACTTGGTAAACTGATCTGGAAATATCAATCACAAAATTTAAAATTAAAAATTTAAATTAAAAACTTTTCTTTTAAAATTTAAAATTAAAAATATTTCTTTTTAATACCTAAAAAATTAAACTATTCGCCATTGCATTCTGAAAGATATAACATAAAAATGTTAAAATGCAAAAACACCTTAGTGCATAATAAACCAACCATAAAAAAATCAAAGAATATGCACCGATCCCTGAAATGGTTGTATAGAATGAAAAAACCTTAAAAGTTTGAAAATTCAAAACAAGAGTGTAGTACATTCAAAAATTAAATTCTTTTCAACATCAAAACAGATTACATAAATAAAAAATAAAAAAAAACTCACCCCGAATCATCCTATTAATAAATGAAATCGATGAACGGTATTCTAATTTCTCAACAATTTTTCATTTCTCCTACATCAATCACACTTCCTACATTATTCATCACTTTCACTAATGCCACGCTATAACCCAAAACATCAATATTCTTACTTTCGAGTTTAAATATGTAATATTAGATGAAAGCCAGATTGCATTCAAAAAGTTTTTTTGATTGGTCATAGAAATTTTGGTTGGTCACTAATAATTTTAAAGTATAATCGTGTAAACGTTGGTATGTGTGTGTATCAAAATGTAACCTGTGTGTGATGAACATATTCTTCACAGCTGGACCATAACAAGCTGACTTGTGACGTAATGTATATATATATATATATATACAGAGAAAGATTTCTATTTTTTGTGATACTTAATAGTGTGGCGGAACCTAAGTAAGCCAGTAACAGCCTCCGGACAGGAGTGATCGCTTTTGTCTAGTGGTATGTTACGCGCTTACGAATCGGAAGGTACCGAGATCTAACCTCCGATAGTGGTGATCACTTCTGTCTAGTGGTCATGTTACTGGGATACGAACCCATTGGTCGCGGGTTTTAATCTTCCGATATTGGTGACCTTGGCTGAAAAGAAAAAAGCAAAACCTTCTGATTCATCTACCCGCAAGAAAAGCAAGCAAAGTCGTCAAAACTCCCTCGACGCTTCAAAGTCGTCGGAACCACTTCACGCAGCAAAGTCGTCGGATTCACTCCACGCAGCAAAAGTCGTCAGACTTGTTTGACGCAATAGTAACTACTCCCACGCTCGCCATAACAACAAATATCTCGTTCGTCCACCCATCCACCGATTCACTGGTGGGGGAGTGCTGGGGCGGAATCTAAGTAAGCCAGTAACAGCCTCCGGTCAGGAGTGATCGCTTCTGTCTAGTGGTCATGTTACTGGGCTACGGATCAGCAGGTACCTGGTTCTAAGCCAGCCCAATAGTTTCTTTGAAGATCACAATTAACACAATTAATTTAATTCGAATTAACACAATCCTGGTATTTATTATTAAAAGTCCTAATGGTGAGGTAAACTCTTTATCATCTTACTGTTCTTAGAAAGTAACAGAAATATTGCTAGTAGCTTAGCTAGGTATCCAAAGGCCCTGGTGCAAAATAGAAAAAAAAAATAAGGGTCCTATATATATACCTTGTGCTTGAATTTTATCAAGTAAAAATATATGTTTATTTTTATATAAAAAGCTGCAATTTTTGTTTATTATCTTCTCTTTCTTGGTGTTGTTTGCGCTTAAACACACCCCTGGGTTTGGTTTTTTTTAATCAATAGTTTTAATTTCATAATTTATTCAATACGTTATCAATATGTTCTCGAGTATTTACTGACGTTAAAAGGAAGCAGAAACGTAATGATACGCTACAAAACGTTTTTGGAGAATCCCTAGCTATTTATTTATTTGGGAGGTTTGAATTCATCCAACAGAGTGCTTAGAGCTAGAAAAGGCCATCGAGCTAGAGAGGAAATTATACAAAAAAAAAAAATGCTTGAACAAGAAAATACAATACAATATTATTGTAATTAAAAAAAAAAAACCACTTTTGTAAAAGAGCAGTGGATAGGGGGGGGATAAAAATTTTCATACAGATACGAGAAAATGGCGAAATACTGAAACAGGAAATTAGCTTATTATGAATTATATTGTTATTAAAAATAGAATGTAACTAGGAAGGAATTGCTTCTTGTGTAGGTTTTCTAACATGTAATAATAAGTATGGTATTTCTCATGGAACTTGACATTTATTTTCAAGTAAGAGTTTATAGAAAAATGAAAACATTGAAAATAACATAAACTTTTCAATAAGTAAAGTTCGCAACACTGAACAAACAGCGGAAATTCCCTACAAATTCGAAATTACTTTCAACTTAATTGCGATAATTATAGTTACATTGCAACCTTTTATATTTATATCTTAAATTTGGGAGAAATTATTGCAGATACGGCTTGCTTGGTGGTCAGGGTTGGAAGGGCCCCCATCAGCGTGAGGGCCTTGGAGCACGGTACCACCTAGCCCATTGGTACGTACGCCATTGCTCACAGCACATCATTGTTAAGCCAATTATATATGTTTTGTAGAGTTAATCCACTATGTATGTTTTGTAGAGTTAATCAACTATATATTTAAGAATATTTAATAAATTGAATTAATTTATAAAGACCAAAGAAAACTTATCAAATATATGGCATCATTAGAAACTGAGCATATTCAATTTCATTACACACAGTAATTGCTTTATTAGAATTTCAGTAATTTCTTAAAATTCTCCTCAGTACGTCCGCAAGGAAAACATTTAATGCGATCTTATAAAGCTTAGCCAACTCTTCCATTCATAAAAAGCAATCGCAAATATTATTTGATAAAATATCCCCCAATTCTCGATAATTGAAAATCAGCCAGCTTACAATCCGGCGATTTCTTCAATTGAAAAAAAAAAGACCCAGTGTTCAAATAAATCAAATTTTTCTACAGCCAAAAAGCTCAAGTCAATTTACTAACAACTGAGAAATTTTCAGAATTCGCTTGAGATATTTAAATCTAATTTTCCTGTTACACTGTCAAAATTTTCTCAAACTTTTGATGTTTCTCTCCGGATGAAGAAGCGATTCCTCCATGCCTAGCACCGATGCTAGATGTGTTTCTGTATCGGTTTTCGTTTTTGGACGTTTTTCTCTAGATTAATTTTCTTGAATCTTAATAATAAGGATCATAGATCTTCGTTTAAAAATCTTTCTCTGGTTTTAGTCAAACTTTTTATCGATTTCAACATTTTTTGTCGTATTAATTTCACCTCACTATGAGACATGTCTGGATTTAGTTGTTGTTCCTCCTAAGATTTCAACCAAACATAAAAATTTTCTTTTTTCAGCAATTGTGCAAATGATCTCAAAATTTTATTTTAAATAATAAGCTGTATCGTTTTCCACAGTTTTATTTCTGTTTTTGGGTTCATAAATTATGTTTCAATTCGAACCTCTCCTCGGCCGCTCGACCAGTCAGAAAGCGTACCATTCGTTTTTCACGCCCATTCACGCTTGGTGGCATTTCTTCCATTTCAATGTTCCGAAAGTGGGATTTTCTTTCCAAAATAATTATTGTTTTTAAAAAGCGAATTTACACGAACCTTCTCGTTTCTCATATTTTTTCTTACTTTATAAATTAAAGAATCCCAATTTACATAATTAGATTTAATAGCACTGATTAACAGATACATACCCGTTTCGCGATAAAAGCTGTGATCTGAATGCCATTTGCAATGTCATCCGTAGTCAGCGTCAACTGGTGATTTTCATCAATTTTTTCTATTTGTTACCGTGTGTTTCTCATATGGAAAGCTTTTATATACGGCCTATTTAAAAAACAACGATAATCTTTTGCATGGCAGTGCCGATTTAAGATAATTTCGGGCCCTGGGTGCTGATCTATAGTTCCTCTTGGCACTGGTGGATCGAAATTTATTACCAGAAAACCTGATTCAGTTCAGCTTATCCGTGCCCTTGCGAATCCTTCCAGGCCCCCACCCCGAGCTCCCAGTGGATAAACTGGCAGTGATTGAAGAAAATCATTTTAAATAAGACACTGAGTTCTTTATTTTTGTGACTTCAAATATGTGAATTATAAATCATTAGGACATTTATCACTCTGAATAATTTTAACTAAACCAGTAAAGTTTTTCACTTCATGTGTGTGACTGTGATTAATAGCATGGATATGAAAGATCAAGCTCACAGTGAAACTCGAGAATTTGTGGTCACAATACCAAATGATCTGATGGAAGGTATAAAAAAAGGTGTTTTTAAAAAGAAGATATTTTGAAAAGAAGATTCATAATATATATATATATATATATACATATATAATTGTTATGCACTGTAGCATCTTGACTGGGTAGCGTTAACAGTCACACAGCTAATTTTTTTTAAAAAATCACATTATTTTTGGGTTAAATAATTATTATCGCGAAAACAATATTATCATATTAATTCATTCAGTAGTTCGCTGAGAAGAAGAAAATAAAGTCACGTGCAACAGTCTCGTCAGAGCCGCCAAACCGTTGCGCCGCATATTTTCTCTACTTTCTTTCGTCGGTTTTTCAGCTCCATAAGTCCAATACATCTGACTATTCGTCCTGAGGGCGCTCACCCCGCAATTCACTAGAATTGTCAATAAATTCTTTCTCCATCGAGAACAGGGAGGAGAAGGAAGAGAGTTCATCGGAAAAAGGGTGCTTTCCCCACAAATGTTCTTTTATTTTTCATTCCAAATCGATAGTTTTAAAATCCATGAGCAGGTCACCTACATGGCCCTCCCCACTTTTCATTTACGGGACACAAATTGTGCACGCGGCTCCCTAGAATTAATTTGAGCTCCGCTGATGTGGACAGAAAAATGGCCCAGCTCCTTCTGATCTTTCTTGCGACAATGGCGTGTGTCCAACATCTGGAGGCCGTAATTCGTCCCGGCATACTTTTCACGAGGGCTGTTTCTGCGACACAACTTGGCGCCAGAACTTTTTATACGGATTGGATCCATCAAGGGGGCAAGCAAATGGACAATGTCTCGTCTGTTGAGTGTTCGGATATACAGGCGTCCGTAAATCAGGAAGTAAATAAAAGAATAATGACTACAAAAATAGTTCGCATGTGTTTTGCCTCCAGTTTTAAGGGTGAACCACCGGTGCCTTTTATAGAGGCACAATGTCCAGGGCAGTCAACTGACCCACCAAATGTCAATTTTGACATATATAGAGAGATGTGAGTTCTGCTAATGAGCAGACGTTACAGCTCAGAGAAAAACAACTCTTGTACCAATTTGGAATCTAGACCAAACAGGATAACTTTTGAGAAACTTGTCTGGGGTTGTGTGTAAAAGTTCCCCCTTTACAAAGAGTCAAAATTCGGTGATGTCTTTTTCTTAGGTCTCAATTCTCACAAATTACGTTAATTTTAACCAAACCAGCAAAGTTTTTCGTTCGACTTGTGACTGCGATTAATATTACGGTTATGTAAGGTCATATTTGTGAAAAAATCACCGTTATATTAGGATGTGTGTCGTCACAGTAGCTAATAATATGAAAGAGGGTATCAGTTTTCCTCATTTTCGATAATGTACTCGTATTCACTTAACCAACCGCAGGGTAATTTTTTGAATACTTTTCCCCAAGCACATATGATCCCCGCCCCTTTCCTTTCACCTCATGCCCGATTATCACCAAGTGAGTGAGTGAGTGAATATTAACGTCCCACTGTTCAGCTACACGAGGGATTTTGGGGACGGCCGACTATCACCAAGTCTTGGGACGTTGCCTGGGTTACAACTATCCAGTTAAATTAATTGCTAAATATATTTCAAAATTATTTTAGCATTTACTTTCGATCTACGCTTAGTTTATTTACAAAAAAACTATACAAGTGGCGAATCTTTTTTTAAATTTCCGCATCAACACATCATATCACGTGTAAGATTGTAGTTTTCAACATATCATTAAAAAAATTTGGTTAGCTCAAATATAGGTAAGTTTTTGATTTTGTTTTTCTTGTTAATTCTTTCTGAAATATTCTTTTGGTAGCAATCACTTTTGTGAAAAACTTATTTTCAATATCCATACATTATTTTTATTTTTATTTCTTTGTGTTCATCTCACATGTAGATATAGGCCTAATTTTCAATAGGGTTATGTTTTTACTATTACGTCGAAAATTTCTACTGAAGCGAAGCATCCCAAGCACTGCTTAACTCTATTTCCCTGTCCTAAATCATTGACAGCTTTAGAAATCATATTAGTTTTATTATCTTTCTCTATTACTTTTTCCACTAAATCCAGACACAGTACGTCGTGCCAAAAGAGCAGAATTCTATCTTTCTAAATACAGCAAAACAAACCGAGCGCTTTCCGCCCCTTAAAGCACAAAGCCCAAGAAATTATCTCTTCTTGGTACAACAAACCAAGCCCTGTGCGTCGGGCTGAAAGCAAAGGAACTTTCCTTCATTTACACAATATTTAGTTCAGTGCCTTCGCGCTCCAAAACCAAGGGATTATAATTTTCCCTGACCACCTTGTTCTAAGGTCAACCATCTACTTCCCTCAAGTATAGCAACCTCCCCGGTGGTTGCGGAGAATGTTGCTAAACTCTCAAAAGATCTACCGCCAACAGTAGCCAGACACTGCAATTGCTATCCATTGTAGTGTTCACACACAAACATATCTGGACAGGAACATAGAAAACAAAAACACAAAGATACACCGCACTTTACATGTTGACGAAGACAAAGACAAATGCAAGACACGCGATAGCTACATGGCGAATGCAAACAGAGAAAAAAAGAGGAAGGGACAAAGAACTCTCGCTATTTATATGAGGCGGCGAATCCGTGTGATTTGTTTCTAAAGGAAGTTATGATTGGTCAGAAACTACCACTCGAAAGATTCTGACGCAGTCTTTGAAAAGTTGCAAGCTGTTAAATTCTTCAATTCGATTACAATTAAATCCCAAAGATGCTGGAAAGCCAGTTAAATATTTAAAACGTGGTTCCTGAACGAATGGACCATCAATAATTAAGAAAGTTATTAAAAATGATATTAAAGTGAATTATTACATTTATACATATATATATGTTGCGGTCAAAGCCCGAAGTTCGGTCAGTTTCCGAAATGATCGGCCAAACCGCATATTGGCCAAAGCGTGTGGCCAATGTCCGATGTACCGGAAATGAATAGTGTATATGCGACTTTGGCCGGCCACTTTCCGATGTGCCCGGAACTCCCTGGCAAATGTTCGATGTGCTGAAGCAAGACTGTTCGGTAAGGGCGCTTTCTACAAGCTAGGGAACAGAACATGGTGTTCTCAAACAACTGTACTCCAGAAGTGAGTTTTCCATTTTGCAAGAGAAACTACTTACATTGGCATCCGTGGACACAGAGGAAAATCATTACGAACAGTTGACTCTTCACAATCGCTGACCGGTGGCCAAGGTTACACTCGTTTCAGTTGCACTACCAAGTGCCCTACAAATCGCTGCAGATGTAGAAATAACAAACTGCTGTGCAATTTGAAATGTCATAAAAAATCGTCTTGTTGTAACAAGTAATTTTCTGTAATAAACTAATTCATTAGATAATGTGATTATCTTTTTTTCGTTTGCTTTCTCCAAGGGAGAGGAAATTTTCATAAGAGACCAGGAGAGAAAAAGAGACCTTCAAACTATAGCTTACCTAGGAACACCGTACCTCCTTGTCCTCTGCTTCGAAGGACGATTCTAGGCGCCTTAGAGGAGCGGATTCGTCGGAAAACTCCTCTGTGGCAGCTATAATGTGATTATCATTAGCATTACGGTATACAAACACCCAAAATTTTCTAATGACCTTTTTCTTCTGACTTTGGCCGATCGCCCATGCCATTTGGAGAACTGGCTGGCCAAACCCCGAAATCAAGGAAAGATCTGTCTTTGGCCAGTTATTGTGAGGCGATATTGGCTGTTTCGCGATTTCGCCGGCCAATTCGGGTACTGGCCGACTTCGGGCTTTGGCCGTAACATATATATTAACCAACCATATTATAGAACAACATTGACCACTCATTCATAGTCGATAATGAGTAAATGTGATCTCAAATAGTATGCCCCTAATTTGGTTATTGCTAGTTTTAACAAGTTTTTTTTTTTTTCGTTTTTTGGAAGAATTTTGATCAAAAGCAATGGTATTTCTGATTTTAAGTGTTATCTTTCTTAAATAAGATATTTTAAAGGAACAGAATAATAAGACAGTTTAAACTTCTTACTTTTTATTTTCAAATTCACTTCTCACTTTTTTTCAAACAATGATATATCATATATATGTCTATGGGGCTGTGGGTAGCCTAGTGGTTAGAGCATCGATCTCCAGACCGGAAGGCCTGGGTTCGATACCCGATGCCACCAAATATCCACCGAGTGCACACGGAGTACGTGCTAGTTAAATCAGTGGGTCTGAGTGGTGTCGCCATCTATCGTATTGTACCGAGCAAAATCGTGCTGTCACCTTAATGGGGCTCAAATTTTAGGCTAACGACAGGCGTAAAATTGTAGCCCTTAGCCGCAATGAATTTCGTGGACCTTGATCTGATGTTACTGTCGATCAGGTGGCATAAGCAACGCACACACATATGTCTATTTATCCTTAATGAAGATAATGCTGTAAATTTGAGAATTAGCACAAGTACTATTTGGTATCTGAATTCTGTAGGATATTTAGTAATGTAAATTTTTTCTTTAATATTTTACTTAAATATTTTTGTTGTTGTTGAAACTTGATTTTGAAAGCATATTTTCTTTCATTTTTATGTGAATCATAGTTTTAAATGATTGATGCTTTTAAATGTCTTTATAAATATCTATAAGATATAAAGCGAAAATTCAATCAAAATAGCTGCTTAATATGAATTACATTCTTCTTTAAGATGTTAACTCAGTAACTTTATACTCAGTAAGCGTAATACTAAGTAATACATACATCGAAGAAATATATTTTTCTACTCAAAGGCAGTCCTATTTACTTGTAAAATTTATATTCTTTCATTGAAAATGCAACAGAGAAAAATAATACCCTTTTTCCGAATACATTTTAAAATCCAGACAGAAAGCTCAATCATTTTTGTATTATATATGAAGATATTATGGAACACACACAGTGGGATACACAGACACGCTTACACGTATTGGTATCAAATTGTATGTTTTCGTTTAGGTCATGTATATTATGTCTGGAACATGCTTTTCTAAGAAACAGCAAAACTATTTTTTTAAAAAAAGAATTGCAGAGTATATATACTTACGCTTGTCGTAAATAATATATCATTTTGAAAATATAAATACTTTTAAAAAAAATGCTAGTTTTGAAATAAGTTTCATTTTCTGAAATACATGCTATGCTATTTCAAATACAGTAGCTTATTTTGTTTCTCTTATCGACTTTTGTAAATTCATGAAAATTGAAATACATAACAATTTTTCCAATTTCATGGAGTCGACAGACTTTTGTAGCATCTATCCTTTCTTTTTCAGTCTTTAGGAAATATTGATACATGATATATTTAATTAATAACACACTAGAGTTACACCATTAATGGATGTGGTGAAATTAATGGCTTATTAGGACCCCCGCCCCAAGTATTAGTAAAATACAGTCGGACCTCCATATAACGAAGTCACTAAATCCCGAAGATAAGTTCGTTATATGGAAAATTCTCTCCTTATAAAGAGGCTCATCTTTCAGTTTTCTTTATAAACTACATGAAACGAATTTTGAATTCATAAACACTTTACATTAAAAAAAATAATTATTCACACCATTTTGTAAATTGATATATATATTTACTTTATATATTTTACCTATCAAAAAAAAAAAAGAAAGAAAGAAAAACTGCAAATATAAAGTTTCTTGACACCTTTATCCACTTCTCGAGGAATTAAATGTTTTTATTTGATGCTCAAGCACTTACGTTTTAAAATTTCCAAGCTACAAGAAACGAAGCTACCAGTACGACTGATCAACACTACAAATGAACGGAGAAGACACGGGAACACGAGACAACTCCCCTGCGGGTGAAAGGGAATATCGAAGATATTTACAGTGACCTGGACAATGTGGGCTAAAGGTTGAATTTCTTGGTTGAAACGCCCAGAATTATATTGCTCTTCGCGAGTTAGGCATCTATTAAAACCAGTTCAAGATTTATGATCACTTATCATACTTTTCTACATTTATTTGAAATAAGTAGTTAGATTGCTCGTTGAAATTCTCATCACAAATTGCAAGTTTATGTCAGCAAAAATGCATCTGTATTTACTCTTGTTCATCTCCATGCAAAAAAATTTTTTCTTGGAAATATATGTCGACAAAAATATAAAGAACAATTTAATTGCAAATTTTTTCATACATGGAAATTTTTTCAGTTGAGAAAGATTTTTTAAAGTCAATGTCATGGCATTAAACATTTTCTTCACGCTGAGATCTGAATTTAAGTGGATAAGCTCAAACTGTAGATCTTCAGAAGTTATATCAATATGACCAGTAATGGGATAACAGATCAAATTGCATAGGTTAAATTTTCTTAAATCCTGAAATATTTTTATGACTTCGTCCTTCCAACTCTTAGGCGATCTCTTAGTATGAAAAATTTTCAGGTATTTTATTTTCCTAATTGTGAAAAATAAAAATAAAAGATATCAATCATTGGCATGTCCAAGTAATTTTAGCGCGTTTTTCACATGTTGTATTTTAGAATAATGCAACTAATGAACTTTTTACTAACAGAAAGTAATACTGTACCACTCCTCTAAATGTACTACTATTGAGCTGAAAACAAATAATGACACAAATCTGTACCAGCACTATAAAAAAGCAAACTAGCGAAATTCAGGAAAATTTGTAGGAAAATTCGGAAAAACTATGGGAAAATTTAAATATGATTCGGCTCATCTAGGGCACAAATGCGACCAAATGCCAAAAACCCGAGGTCAATTGGTTGCTTATTGGCTGAGAAAAAGGTACGACAAAATATGGAACGAAGACGAAGACGAAATTTGCGTCCTAATAGCGCTTTTGTTCCACTACGTGAAAAACGCGCTAAAAACAAATCTTTCATCGTGCAAGGGAAAGAAATCTCGATACAAAGGGTATTTTCCGATTGTCTTTGTGGGTCACTAGTTGCCACCCTTGGTCTACATCAAAAACTAAAATTCATTGATTCTAAGAAGGGAAAAAATGTTGTTTATTTGTTTATCAGTTGTCCCCCCCCCCAAAAAAAATAACAATAAAATGATGTTACATTAGTCTGTTCTTGTTTGTCATTTATTTAAAATCTTTGAATGCTATACACTGCAAAGGATGTTGAGAAATCAAAGGTATACTCTAAATCTCAATGCTAATGAGATTTAAAATATACTCTTGATAATCGAGAATGAATAGGAAATGAAAAATCTCGGATAACAAGCACTATAGTTAAATTCTTATACACAGGGTGGTCCAGAATTCACAGTACAAACTTTAAGGTTAGGCACGGCACATTCTAACAATCATTTATTGTATAGGAATGTATGGGCGCAAATGACGTGGTGAGGCACAAACACAAAGAATAAGAGACGAAAGGAAAGACAAAGGGTTTATTTGAAAGCATCGTCGACAAATGTAATGTTTACAATAGTTGTTCATTACTAAGCTATGAAATCCAGCTGCAGCGCACATTGCTGTAACACTCACTGGCAGTCTGAGAAGGTATTCTGCCGGATTCAAAGCTTGTACTCTCTGGAAATGCAAGATGTGTGTGCGATTTTCGCTTAATATTCTACAAAAGGTCTGTTGACTAACACTTAAGTGAAGAGCAACAGGTCTTGTACTAGGTTTGGGTCTATCAGCCTTAACGTTCAATATGCTTTATTCCAGGCTTGGATTGCGTGCAGTTCTTCGTCAACCAGCATCATATTTGGTGACGTGGGACGAACGTGTTTCACGATGTTGACGATGTAACCGCTGGAAAATTTTGTTAGCCGGCATTCATGGATCAGAAAACTGCGCGTGATACATTCGTAGCGTAGCTCTGCCCTTGCTATTAACACGGCAGTACGTGTAATGCGTATCTACATTTCCGGTATACATAAGGTCCCCCACAGTTGATGTCAGCACCATTGTGAATGGTGTTTTCCCCAACTAATATGCATCATGTTGAATGGCGGCTAGACATGACCTCTACCGGCAACTCAACCAACTGATAACTCCATTTCTCTTTTCTTTTATTTCTTTTGCACAAATTAATTCACTTGCGCAAATAAATTCCTATAGAATAAAGGATTATTATAATGTCCTGTATCTATCCTTAGTTTGTTCGATGAATACGGGACCACATCCTGTGTAAATAATTGAAACAATATGTACAGTGGTGGCAAAAAGTCCTGAACACACTCATTTTTTAGAGTAATTTTTGTGTTTGACTTCATTTTTCGTTGTGAAATTATCGCACTATCTTAAATATTGTTATTGATTTTAATGTATTTTTCCATGCTAATTTTAAATCTGTTTGTAGATTTCATTTAAAGTAAATAGTTTCATTGATATGTTGAAAAAACCTTGACAAGAAAGCACAAGGTCACTATGAGAATGAGTGAGTGTGTTTTCCACCAATGAAATGCTCCGTTATTTCAACCAATCAGAGAGCAGTAGCGATAAAGGGTTGAAAGAAAAAGGTGAAACGTGGTTTATTGTATTGAATGCAGTTGTGTGTGTGTGCTTGTGGAAAATAGTGTATTGAAAGCAATTTGAAGTGCGTTTGTGGAAAATATTAGAATTATGGCTAAATTTTCATATCTGCCTGAGAATAAAAGGTACAAAATAATACATTTGAGGGAAGAAGGTTATTCTATGCGCAAAATTGCTGCTAAAGTACCATGTTGCCTTTCTACTGTTCTGAGAACTTTGAAAAGATATTCTGAAACAAACTTTATTGCGGACAGGGGGCGATCAGGACGACCAAGAAAAACATCTTTACGTGAAGACAGGTTATTGCACAGAATTTCACTTTCAAACAGAAAGCTTAATTCCTCGCAAATTTTGAAACAATGGACTTAGACATCAAATGTGAGTGTGTGCCCAAGAACTGTTAGAGGAAGACTGCTGGAAACTGGGTTACGAGGCTGTAAAGCGCGCCCAAAACCATTACTGACTGAATTTCAACGCAAGAGGCGATTGACGTGGGCAAGAGGACATTCAATATGGACTATTAAAGTCTGGGAAAAGGTAATATTTAGTGACGAGGAGTCAGTTTTGTATTCCTGGCAACCAAAGTAGTGCCTATGTAACACGATGCACTCATGAGGAATTCAGCCCTCAGTGTCCGAAGCCCACAGTAAAGTACCCGACAAAAGTGATGGCTTGGGGTTGCATGTCTTCTCATGGTGTTGGTGGACTTCACATCGGTAGCGGAACAGTGAAAGCCATGGATTACATTGAAATACTACAAAATAAATTGCTACCAACTGCGAGAAATCTTTTTGGGAATCAGTCATGGATTTTTCAGGACGATAACGCCCCTTGTCATCGTGCAAAGGTAGTCCAGAAATGGTTCAAAGACCATACTGTGAATAGAATGAACAGGCCAGGACAGTCTCCCGACCTTAATCCGATAGAGAACTTGTGGTTTAAAATTGGTTAGAAATTTCAAAGAAAAAAACCTTCAAACAAACGTGAATTAATTGAAGCTTTAATATTTTCCTTCAACCATATTGTCACGAAAGACCTTCTTTTGAAATTGGAGCATTCCATGCCAAAAAGATGTAGAGCCGTAGTTAAAGCAAATGGCTGGCCCATAAAATATTGATTTTCTAACATGTGACAACAATGTAATTTTCAAAATGCTTATTAAATATACTGTATTTGTCAATTTTCGTGTTATTTTTCTTTGTATATTATGTTATTTCTATATTGTTTTATTCTGCACATATTTCACATTATTGTGTTCAGGTAGCTTTACTACAAAAAATATTTTAGTCATTACGAAACTAGTAGTAGATTGGAAATCAGCATAAAAAAATACAGTAAAATCAATAACAATATTTAAGATAGTGCGATAATTCCACAACAAAAATGAAGTCAAACACAAAAATTACGCTAAAAATGAGTGTGTTCAGGACTTTTTGCCACCACTGTACATTATTAAAAAGTTAACGTTTGCTTAACTTATTACTGCTTAAAATAAGACGAAAATGACTTAGAATTTCGGAAAACTTAGCTGAAAAGATTTCTGAGGATAATTTTTGGCATGCAGTTTTCGCTTTCTTGGTATTCTAAACCAATGGTCTTCAACCGCGGTGCAGCAGACCGGTACCAGTCCGTTTTTCAAATGGTACTGGGCATCCCAAGGAATACTAAATTATTTATTTTTTATTTACTGTGGTATATTTCTCACTGGTTTGTACGATCTATAAGGTGACGGATCTATAAGGTTGCTTTCATTAACTCCTCGGGGATTCTTTTAGGGAAATATTTTTCTGAACCAACTTTCACCGAAAGTAAGAAAATGTGATTATGCAAATTAAGTGCATTATATAAATTCTGCATTCGCGAGTTTTAAGAGTTAGTGAGTGGAGGATCGTAAGTTATTGCAGTGCGGAACTAAGTTTATAAAAGTGTATATTGAAGATTTCCCAGTGAGAATCGGATTTGATCCCGTCAAATATAAGAGTTCAGGGCTTCAACAGTAGGACTTCGACTTTACAAGAGTACAGGTATTGTAATCATTATTTAAATAGAAGATAACTTAAAATGCGAGGTTGAGTTGAAATTGAGCCTGTATGAGTTATCGTAGAAATGAGTTGAGGGTCCTTAAGTATTATCCTCAGGCTAACTGGTTTCACCTTCGCGCTCTTAATTTTGTTCAACAATCTTGATTGGATTATTATTGTGCTTTCTTGATATTTTGAGACAATAAAATAATTATAGTGAATCATGTCGACTGATTATTCAGTTCTCCCCACACATCTAACCGGGTCCAAGATCAGACAAGGAGGATTAGAGGGAAGTAGGAACAGACACACATTACTACTTTATATTCATTTTTTGGTGTAAATGCATTTTATTCTGAAGGCATATTTAAATACAACTATAAATTAAAATTATTAAATCATAAAAAATCTAAAATATATATGATCAACGTTCCCCCTCCTCTCAGCGGGTGCGGTAAAATTATCAAATTGTTCTGAACAATCAATAACTTCACTGGGTATTACAGAGAACTGTGGTTTCTGCCAGTAATAGATCTTCCTCTTGGAATTTGGATCAATACCCAGATGATCCCGGTGAAGTATCAGAATACTGAACGATGAACGATGAATTATTTTTATTTTTTTGAATCACTCGGTCTGTGATTTTCATTAATGTTGACCTATTCGCATGTAAATGCTTTAACAAAAAAAAGTAGTATTTTCAAACTCTAAATATCAAATTATTTCTTTGGTCAGATACGTGTTAATAAATTTGTTTCAGTGTGATTAAGTTATTAATATTGAAGAATAATTTAAAGATTTCAAATTTTTAACGATTTTTTCTCGAAAAATCTATTTTGAAAAATCAAGAGCTTATTGTTAGACTTAGAAATATTCTACTTCTATTTTGGTTTCGAAGAGAGAATTCTTCGATACAGTAGCTGATTATTAATATTTTATTTTATTGTGTGTGGTATTACTCTACTCCACTGTTTACAGTTTTAGTACAGTTGCCCACATAGATAATAATTCTTCTGAAGCAATACCATTGAATTGTTTTGGAAGAAGAGGAATAAAGAGAGTGATTTTTTTTCATTTACTTCCCTTGAGATAACGAAGTTGCTAAGTATAGTAGTACAGGGATAGAAAACACTAACTATTCAAATGTCATTTTAATTACTTGATTGAATCACATATTAACCCTTTCCTTCTCGCACCCGCCAAAATCACGGGGTGAAGTTTCACCTTCTATTTCTCGCGCCCGTGATATTTCCGGGCTGGACATGATGAAAAGATTGCAACTACATATTTCTTATGCTGGGAATCATGCTTGTTTCTCAACAGATGGGGTACCAGGTTATTAGTAACGTGTTTAGAGATAGTTATTTTATTTTAAGCTAGATATTAGTCCAATCAAACATATATATTAGCAATATGTTTTTGCAATCTTAACTCAGTTACTTAGTTCTGCTCTTCGTGCATACACGTGGGTTGCGTTCAGTAATAAAATATATATATTTATTAATATTGTATGCATTAGGAAATTAGCCAGGAAGTTAATCGGATTCTACTTTAAGTATAAATGGATCTGAGAGTGATTCTGAAATAACTGATTGTTTTGAAAGCTCGGTTAGTGAATCTGAGAGCAGTGATGAGGTATCTGTATTGTTGCCTGTGATGTTGACCTTTTTATCTCCTACTTTGAAATTTATCTAACAAGAAAATCAAGGTGTTTTCACATTATGCATAAGTGTAATTAAATTCTCCTTTAATGTTTATAACACTGAATTTTAAAATTTTTCTTAATTTTTTAAACAAAATTTTCTTAATTTAAAAAAAAAATTATTTTTTGTATTTTAGGCTAAGAATTTACCTAAAATATAAAAACAAATACATATATTGAACATATACTTAGTTTTGTATAATTTTCTTGAATAAAAAATAAGTACTTTTATAACCGTTTTCTTCAAAATTATGCGACCGTTAAGGGGTTAGTTATCACAAAGTCTGATGATAAAGCTGTCCTGCATTGGTCAATTAAAATTAGAGAAAATCAAGTAGAGTTAAGGTATCCGACTGGTTGCGACAACTTTTTTTTTTTTAAAGAAGATATGGGGATTTTTTTTGATATTTTTAGATTTGTTTAATGTATTTTAAGAAAAATGTGATAAAATTAACAACAGAAAAAGAAATTTTTATTACTAAAATGGGAAAAAATAGGTAAACATTGACAAAAAATAGTATAAATGTGGCCCATTTAGCACCAAAGGCTTATGAACAAGTTTTCAATTTTTTCAATCAAATGTGTTGCTATATTATTCAATTTTGAAATGATTTTGAGGATAAGAGATATTTTCTTTTTTACAAAAATTAGAGCACTTTATCTCGGTTACTATATGAAAATGCTTAAAAAGACAGTGATTATATTCCCATAAGGGACTGTAAATCTTGTAATAAAACAGTGATTGATAAATCTGAAGGTTAAAACAATTCCACTATTATACAGAACTTACAGAAAAAAATTCAGTTAATTACGTTCAAAATGTTTTTAACAATCGCTGATCCCGTTTGATTATTTTCAAAAAATCACATTTCGGGTAAAACGCGTTTTAAAGTATGACATCTTCTTAAAGTAACGGCATATGCTTTGACAAAAACACTTGTCGTTTTTGTTCTAGTAAACCGAAAATGATAAACTTGGTATTTTTATAAAGCTAATAATATATCCCATAAAATAAAATAATAAAATAATTTGTCAATTTTTGGCAAAATTCACAGTTTTAGGGTAGTCGGATACCTTAAGAAAGAGAATCCTTTTTTTACAAATTAATCAATTAACAATAATCTTTGAAATGTGGCAAATAACAATGGAAATTTTTTCTTGCAATCCATTTAGAATGGAATTCAAATAACGCCGCATTTTATAAATAGTTTAACAACATTAAAATTTTCATTATATTAATGTTTGGAAAATTAAAATAGGTAAGTTGTTCCTCACTATTTCATATTACCACTATTCTTCATTATTAAATTTTTAATATGACATCTCCACATATCAAAAGAAAAATAACAAAGATTTGCGTGAAAGCTATCTTTGAAGTCTCCCATTTCCAATATAAATGCAGTTTCATGCTATTTTTGTCATTTATTTTGAAAAAAAAAATAGTAGGCTTTTTGCCAAGACGTATTGATTTTAAAGATAAATAGACGCATAAAATAACTGGTACGGGTTATGTTTATTCAAATTTTATTTTTTCATCTTGTGTGTTCATCTGGTATCATCATTTTTTTATTAAAAAAATAAGATTTTTGTTTCTGATATTCTTGATTTGTGTTATTTCACTACTACTTTCGCATTCGCTCTCTTTTCCTCCTTTTCTCTTTCTCTCTTTTTGTATGTATAGCTTATAAAGAAATGTTGTGCCTTGAAACTATGTTGAATCCCGCAATCCTCCAAAGACTACAGCAGGGGCGCTTAACGAAAATAGGTTGGTGGGCCAGCTAAAAATTTACTAAACTGAGGTGGGCCACACATATCAAAATAAAGCAACAAATTATTCAAAATATTTTATTACCTTACCGTTAATGTGACACTTGCTTTTGTACTTTACTTGAGATTTTTTAATATCAAAGAATAATTTAGTCGACACGCATCGTACTTGATTGGTCATGTTCTCATCTAGTAACCTGCTGCGGCACTTTGTTTTTACCAGGTTTAATTTGGAAAAAAAAATGAATCGCAGCGATAAGTAGTTCCAAATGCTGATACAATGCGCATAGCCAACTGTTTTAAGTTTGGAAATTTATCTTCGAGGAGATATTTTTGATAATATTCAATCTTATTCCCTTCACACAGGCTTCTTAGCTCGATGTTTGATTGTAATTCGATTAACTCCATTTGTAAATTTGGAGGCACTGATTCCACCTCTACATTAAATGAAGCTAAAAATATTGTAAATATTTCCTCAACCTTTTGTATGTAGGAGAATCTGGTGTTGAATACTTCAAATAATTTTCGATTTCCGAAGAATATTTGAAGAAGTTTTTATGGTCACTTTTAACAATGAAAAATGAATCAAATTGTTTGACTGCAACTGATTTTTATAAAGCTGAAGCTTTACTACGACAAAGGCTCCTATATCTGGATAACAATCGGTAATCAACTTATTTTTACCTTGTAACTTCTGGTTTAGCTCATTCAGTTTAATTGTTATACCGGTTAGAAAACATAAATCTAGAAGCCATTGGTCATCCAAAAGTTCACTTGCGACCATTATTGTTCATGAAAGTTTCAATTTCTTCCTTAATTTCCAAAATTGCAATAAACAGTTTCCGCGACTTAACCAACGAATTTTGGTGTAATAAATGAGATCGCTGTAATCAGATTCCAGTTCCCTAAGATAATCTTGAAATTGACGATGTTCAATGGATTTTTTTTAATTGAATTAATTACATTGACAACAACTTTCATCACATGAAACATATTTAACACTTGTACACATAGGTTCTAGAGGTGCAAAAACAGTGACAAATGAACATTTCAGAATCATTTGAAGTGTTTTCTAAAGCATTTATGTGATCGAAAATTAATGTAACAGCACCAACTATTGAAGAGGCTCTATCTGTTGCAATGCGTACAAGATTTTTCAAATCTATCTGACGACTTTGCGCGCAATTTTCGACAGCATCCTTATAATATCTTTTCCGGTGGCAGTACCTTTCAAACTCTCAAGTTCAAGTAGTTCTTCAGTAATATTTATTTGACTATCGTTACCTCTAAAAAATCAGCAAGTTGAACAGCAGCATTTATACCTGACATTTTATCCAAAGCAATTGAGAAATATACGAATCTTCTTAGTTTTCTTATTGCTTGGAAGTCAAATGAAAGGAAACAATTGTATGGGAAGAGGTGGGTGTGAATGAAACACGTTTTTTTCGATTCAACCGTCTGTAGTCCAAATGTATAAAATAATATAGATAGTTAGAAACTTCAATCGGGCAGCAAAAAGTCTTCAAATGGGCTACGAGTTGGGTTTCCTGGACTAGAGTTTGTTAATATATTAAAATAAACACTAAATATACACTATAAAGAAAAAACTATAAATCTAATTTTAAGCAAAGTAATAAAAACAAAAAGGTACGATAATTAAAGATATTTTTCATGCATTTACTTTCATACATTAAAGAATATGAAATAGAATTTCTTAATAGTTCAAAAATTCTGAACCAAAATTGATTAATAATAAGAAATGCATCTTTCTGAACCGTTTTCTGTGAAACATATGTTACACTGAAGGATATTAATATAAGAGGAAAACATGTGAAGAGCCGTTTATTTGAACCACCGACCTACCGGTCCACTGCTACTCCGTGCATGCCTTAAACGACTGGAACGAAAATGAATTCCTACTCGGGCCAGTCGTTAAGGACTTTTATTCCAGTCATTTATAGTTTGCAACTTGTGTAAGAAGGGTCACCTGCATTTCCCTCTTCTAGAGAAGAAAGTTGAGTGAATTTCTGAGCGATACTTAAAGAGCAGTTTTTTCAGTCAATACTGCAATTGGTACACATTTCCAGTAGGTTTGAGTGTCATTCGAATGTTTTTCCTTTGGCGTTGCGGGCAGTCTTTTGTTGAGGCGGCGGATCCAGTTGAATCATGATGTGCTGTCACTTAAATCACTAGCCGTGATTTATTTAGAACGTTTTAGTTAGACTTCTCCATGAAATGAATGCATAACCAACCAGTAACGTTAGGCTGTGCTACTATCTAATGTTCAATTCCCGGGTCACCACTGAAGAATCTTTGGCAAGGATGTATATTTGAACCTCCAACCTACCAGTCCACTGCAACTGTGTACATGCCTTAGGTGACTAGGACGATAAGGAAGGTAAAAGGATAAAATAAGTGAGTGGATAAGACATATATCACATTGCAAACTCCTATCATATTCGTGACAATAATCTTTATTACCAAAAAATATCTTATTTAGTTACCATAATGAACTAATTTAGTTACCATAAGTCATTGGAATTCCAATACAATGACAATAGGATGGGGCTGTATTTAAGTGTTTTAAAGTTTTAAATTGAATGATATTATAATATTTAATTTTTATCCTCAAATATTTACATATTTTAAAATATCAAAAAAATCTTTAAATATACATTTCTAATATCATTCAAAATTATTTCACTTTATCATTAATACGATTAAAACATTATTTATCTGACACATTGCTTTTCTAGCAAGTTATTAAGTAATGTGCTCGAGCATTATTAATAAATGTTACTTCTTTGTTTACACAAATATATTTGTTTAATATATTTTGTAAAGGATTTACGGAATTCTTTAAAGGATTCCAAACACTGTGTGTTTATTTTAAATTTTCTAACTTTTGCGGTTACATCCAATTATCGTCTTAAATTCAACTTTGTTTTACGTTGAATAAATTCCCCATCCTGCTTTTATTGTTTCCCGAAAAATGACTTGAATAAATATTTTGAAATAATAAATATTAAATCACTGTGTTTAAGCTTAAAGTTGTTTACTTTAATAAAATCACCGTTTAAGCTGAAAATTGTTTACTTTAATCAATCGATTCTTTTGACTCATTGTGCTACTTCCGCGAATTATTTAAAACAATTTCTAGCTTTAAAAGGATCTTTTGTTTTGAATGTTTTTTAGTCTATAACAATTAAAGCTTGTTTACTTTACTCATACACGTTTAATGAAAAGAAAATTATAAAAAAAATGTTTAATTACAGAAGAAAGTAATTTAAATGTCTATACATCTCCAGTGTGTCTCTTAGGATTTCATTATTTGGAAAAATCTTCTTTTCTGAAAGTTTTGTGTTACTCAACAGAATGTTGATTAAAATGCTTAATGAATTTGTTTTTAACAATAATGAACATTAATTGAACATTCGTCGTGGTTGTAAATTATTTCCGCGAGTTTTTTTTACCGATCAATACTTTACAATTAAAGACAGAATGCTCTTGTAAGAATTTAGAAACATCTATTTGACAAATGAATTCTCTTATTTTTTTAAAAATTGCTTGCATTTTTAAAAATGTAATCATTAAACTTAAAAGATACGATGTCACAATGAAATTAAGGATTTGCTATACATTTGATTAATTTCATGATCAATTGCAGAGTTTAGGCATAAAAGATTATTACTTTTTGATTTATTTTCTTTGAATGAATTGTTTTCATTTGAGATAAACTTATCTGAAGAAGTTAATAATAAAAATTGAATTCTAATGTTTGAAACACATCCATTTTCAGGACTCATAAATTATATTTCAGTTTTATCTTAATACATTTAAGGCATTATTTAATTTTGTTACGGCTTCTTTTCGGGTCTTTCTAGCAATTCTCAAGGGGAAATTCTTTTCATAAATTGTTTGATTGGAGAACCTCTTTCTGTAAAGGAACTGCGACTTATGTAAATGAAAATTGCTTTCCAAAGCTAAACGAATCGTGTGAGAGTGTTAAGATATTAAGTGAGAGATATTAATCACGCATATTAAGTTGCAAAAAGGCAATTGGCAACGGATTTCGTTATTCTGAACCTTGGACAAGTGATGAGGAAAACACCCAGCTGGCATCCTACTCTTCTAATTACTATACCTCACCAACATGAGGGCATTGAGCCTCGACAGATTTAAGGTTCCGACTACCTTAAAATTGTGACTCATGCCAAAAATTGATAATTTTTTTATAATTATTTTATTTTATAGGCCATCTTATTAGCTTTATAAAATTACCTAGTTAATTATTTTCCGTTAATAGAACAAAAACTACAAGTATTTAAGTAATTTCAGATGTCATTACTTTAAGCAAGGTGTCATACGTTATAACGCGCTTTCCTCGAAATGTTTTTCTTTTTAAATGCTCATACGGGGCCAGCGATTGCTAAAACTGTTTTGAAAATAATTAACTGAAATTTTTGTGTAGTTCTGTATAAAGTATTTTATCCTTCAGATTTATCAATGATTGTTTTATTACAAAATTAACTGTCCCTTATGTTAATATAATCACTGTTTTTTTAAGCAATTTCATATAATAACTAAGATAAAGTGCTCCAGTTTTTGTAAAAATTAAAATATCTCTTATCCTGAAGGTCATTTAAAAAATGAATAACATAACAACACATCTGAATTGAAAAATTGAAAATTTGTTCATAAACTTTTGGTACAGATTGGGCCGCATTTAGGTTAATTTTTGTAAACCTTTATCAATATTTTTTCCAAGTTTAGTAATAATAATTTCTTTTTCTCTTCTTAATTTTAGCATATTTTTCTTAAAATGTACTAAAGAAATCTAAAAACTACAAAAAGTCTTGAAAATCCAATTCGAGTTTTAATTTTTTGTAATGAAATAATAACGCACATTTTTAACTAAAAAAAAGGTAAACACACATTCACACAGCAGCTCTAATGTACAATTTCTAAAAAATTTTCTCGAAAAAAAAAAACAGTATAAGTTTTATACATCCTACTTTTTTTCTACGCTGACGGTTTGAGTATTTTTATTTAATTTTTTCCCTCTTGTCTTGAGTCACTTAACTGAATCAAAATAATTAAAGTCAGTCATGAGTGTTTTAAAAAAGATAAAAAGGAAGTACTTAATTAAAAACTAAAAGAAAGACTAAAAATAAGAATATTAAATTAATGTTTTTATCATTAAAATATGATATGCTTGTCTTATTTTAATTCTGAACTTCGTACCTTCATGTTCTAAAAACATTTACAAAAAGTATTTCTTTTTCATGGAATTCTCTGAGTTTTAAAATATTTCTTTAAAAAAAGATTTAGTATAATAAATGATTAATAGTTCAAAATATATATGATTACTTATTTAAAAATTAACACAATTACTTTAAAATACATAATTTTTCAAATTTTGTAATATTTTACATGGAGAAATATTAAATTTTATAAAGGAACAGAGACATGTATAAAAACGTGGTGGTAAAATTTGAGCATTTAATTCCTCCTTATAGTTAATTATTATTTTAAAATGATGCTGTATATTTTATCTTTATAATTAAATTGTTATGATTCCAAGTTTTTGAAACACGCCTCTAATTGTTCTGTCCATCTAATATATTTCTTTAATTCTAAAAACATTGTTATATATAAATAATCTGTAAAATCTCAAAATTTCTCATTTTATTGATTTTTTTTACGTCATTAAAGTGCAAGCTGTTTATTATTTTTGAGTGGAAAATTATCATTACGAATGAATATTTAATTATTATGTTTTAATTTAATGTTGTCACTCTGTTAGCAGAGTAACAATGGAACTAAATAAATAGTTTGTAGTGTACTTTTTACATCATAGAGGGCGCTAGAATACCTTCCTGTTTTGAATTCAAATCTTAAAATCATTTCGCGTAGAGAATCCATTTCAAATTATGAACAACGAAGTATTTCTGAATAAGTAAAAATAAAATTGATGAAACTCAAAAATTAATAAAAAAACGTTTTTGATGATGCTTATTATGCTTATTAATTGGTTAAAATAAAGAAGTTAAATAGTGATATTCTTGATTTCATTTAGAAATATGACTCGTATTTTAATGTTTCTACTTCCAAATCAAAGTTATTTATCCAGCAGGAAGCATCAGAATATTTTCTGGAATATTCCAGCATTTCCAATGAACTCTTTTTGTTTGAATTAGAGGACCAGAATCCTGAAATTTTGTTGAGAAGCTAAAATTGTTTGAATTGTAGGGAAAACAAAACTAATACTTTTTCTTCAGTCAGTCTTTTATTTAATTAAAAAATTGCGTTTGCAATTTTATGTAGATTTTTTTCTGTCATGGGCTTTTTCTTAAATACATTTACTTCCTTTCATTTTGATGCATTTTGTTTTCCTTTCAGTTATTCCAGTATTTTCAAAAGTTTTATATTTCTTTCCTTATACATTCCTTGAATAACAAAAATGACATATGTTTATTTTTAATTTATTTGTTTCACTTCTAAATTTCAATATTTTATTAATGTAAAATTGTAACTGATATCTTTTTTAAGAAGTGTTTTCAATCATTACTAAAGTGTTTAAAGTCTTAGGTCTTTTTATTTTATATAATAATATTCTAGTAGTGCCTGATTTACCATCTGAATTAGAATATTATTTCATAAAACTTATACAACTTTCATTAAACTAATTTTACCTCTTTTCTCATATTTTAGGTTTAACTTTAGTTAATTTTAAATTAACTAAAGTTACAATATTCAGAAACAAAGTTATAGCATAATTATTAAATCGAAAATGAAATTTACAAAACCGGAAGTAGATCACTACACAAAATAATTTTAAGATGTTGAATTGAAATTTTCAGAACATGTTTTGTTTAGTTCTATCTGTGTTATGAATCAAAATCGAATCTCTATGTTTTTTTTTTGTTCTTTATTGCTTTTTTATATAAAAAAAAATCAGTTTTATTTTAAAAAATCGTGTTTCTGCATAAAATTTGGCATATTTCAAAAACTTTCAAAATATCACAAATATTTTAATTCTTAACACATATAAAGATATTATTCACGTACTGTATAAATCTTTTTTTAATACATTTATTAGAATTTTTTATAATGGCAATTTTACATCAAAATTTCACTAAAAACGACAATTGTTATAGTCTATAAAACTCTCCAGAAAAAAAACAAAAAGGTTTAAAAAAGTCCGAATTAGTAAAACATGAAGCTAAAGAGATATTGACCTATAAATATGGGAAGTTTAAAAGATGTACAATTCGTAGAAATTTTTTTATACTGTATTAAAATCTTTAAATGCATTTTCTGAGAAATTATGTTTTTCAATTTTTTTGCTTTACGGTAAAGTTTACTATATGATTTCTTTTTAAGATATTGAATTGAAATTTTTAGAAAATGTTTTATTCAATCGTATCTCCATTATAGACTATGATCTAACCTCTGCGTATATATTTATGTATTTTATTGCACTTTTTGTTAGAAAACAACATTATTTTTTTGTAAAAAATTTAGTTCTTGCATAAAAAAATGACATATTTCAAAAGTATTAAAATTCTTATACATATAAGTACAGCTAATGATATGATTTATGCACTGTATAGATAATTATTTGAATATATTAATTAGAATTTTCTATACAAGCCTTACCGTAACTGCAACTTTTTACTAAAATTTCATTCAAAATTCCCAATGTATCCAAAATTATTTTTTATTTTGTGAAAATTGTACTTGAATTCCTAGTTTTATGCTCCATTTCAAATAAAAAAGTGTTTATTTAGTTGAAAATTTATATATTTTATAAAAAGTGCTCCGCGAAGGTAGTCACATACCTTAAGTGCAACACATCAAGTCTATGCGAGATTTCTAGCTACGTTCTATGAATATTACAGGATCTACAGTCTGATTTGCCATTGTCATTCGACTTTTTATTTCCTCGGTATCACTAACTGAAGATTGGTAAATAATGGTTTTCATTTATCCGCTTACAAAAGTCCAAAGATTTTGATAACTAGCTGGCCACGTCATTGGACTTCCTTTTCTCATCTATTACCCGGGGAACCTTTCTCACTTCCAAACTCTAATGTGGTGACACTCCGATTAAGCTACACATGTGTTGCTGATTTAAATCAGATAAACCAGGCTACAACTAGCGCGTTTTCCTCCGATGAAGTCATTTTGAAACGAGAATGTTTTAAAAAAGGGCATGTTGCACGACAGGACTTAAATCTTTTTTTTTTCACGGAACATAAGAAACTAAGATTGGAAAATGTTTCTTTATTTTTAATTAGTTTATGAAAAAGCAGTCATATTTTTCGAACGCCTTATATTTTTCTTAGGATAAAAATGTAATCAAATAGTTTATTAGAAAAGAAGAATCAAAATAATTTTTCATAATCAAGAAATTATGCCATTTTAAGCCAGTTAATTGAAAGAAAATTAAATTACTTTTTTCTCTTCCTCCTCTTAGTGAAGTATTTTTCAATTTTTTTCATTAGTAATATCAGCATTAGTTGAAAGATATACATGATTTCTCTCTCTCTCTCTCTTTGATCATATATATTAAACTTTACAAAGTGGGCAGTCTATATTTTAACCAAAGGAATCAATTCTTAATAGACGGAGTTGGTAGATGAATCAACCAAGGAATTGATTCCAATTTTACTAATTTGTGAGCACCGTGTGGTCTATGAAATTCCCTAAACGACAATCATTTGACCAAACTTTTTTTTGCTTAGACAAGGGTGTTAGGAATATGTTCTGTATATCGCTTTCTTAACTGTAAAGATTGTCCATTGTTCAGCCGGTGAATATGTCGTGATATTAACCTCCCCTAAGATTGTCATCTCCCCGTCTACCGTTACTTGTTTCTGAACGTGTAGGCGGATTAACGTATTCAAGAGACATCTTTACAAATCACTATATTTATTGATACCTCTTAATCAAGGAAAGTTACACATACACTATTCAAATTTAAGAACAATAAAACACAGTGGGGAATGAGAAGGGGTAACTATTAGCGGAACTACGGAATCTGAACTGAATCCCCGAAAGATCAGCACGTACAATTACAACTAACACACGTACGCGTATTTACAATTTCTAAGTCACTAACCTGATTTTTCTACTTCGGCAGGTCCGTTTTGTGGAATACTTTGATTCAGGTTAAATCGGATAAAGGCTAAGATCCACTCTCGACTTTACAAATTCAATCTTCAGCTCATCAGCTTTGCTCGTCGCGTTACTTCACACTAAATTTGTCAACAACTGCGAGTTGATTTACCGATGCTTCAATTCACTTTATTTTAAAAATCTAACTCTTCAATTTACTACTCTCTCTCTTTCACTTTCATCTCCGTTAACTCGCGAAACCCGAAATTATATATCTTTCATTTGCATAAATCACGCTTTGGCTCCCGGTGGAGATTGGTTGAAATAAATAAAACTTGAAGGAATAATTTAGAGGATTAGTGAAGACCGTACAGATCCGTCACAAATATTCCACGCTCTACTTGTCATTTTTTAGAAGCAAAAACAGTGTCAATGCTTAACAAAAAAAAGGGAGGGATGCAACTTAGCCAAAAAAGTTCCCGTCTGGTAAAATATTTTCTTCTGAAAAGTAACAGCACTTTTATAAAGGTTATATCTATCGCTTTTTCTCGAAAGTGTATCTATTTTAATGCCTAAGTAATTACAAAGTATCCAGTAGCGAATGAAATGTTCTTCACTTCAAAAGTAAAGGATAACAATCCAAGCTGAAAGCTACTTTTCATCGTGCTAATCCCAGCATTTTTAGTATTGAGACTGCACACTAGAATAGATACAGTTAATCTTTTATTATATGTACAAAGTTTGAAATTTTAATACAAATTATGAAGTCAAAAGCAATTTATATAAATTTTTTAGAGTATAATTTCCAATTTTTTAACGTTTAAATGAAGTTTGTTCATAAAATTACAAATTTGCGTTTGTACCATTCTTTAATATCATTATTTAAATTTCATTATTTCATACATCCTCAACATACGTTAATGTTTTAAAAATTTCTTTTTGATTTAATAATTTATTAAATTGCAATCAGCAACAATGCTATTTATATTATTTATTTTTGCGAAGTATATATTTTCAGCTTCTGTGTTAACCCTACACAAAATGAAATTCTAAGAGAATGGATTTAGTTTTCTGTTACTTTTTTTTGTATCCGAATAAATTTTTTCTTATAAAATTATTCATCGAATAACGCACACTTTTACCACAAAAAATACGATTCAAATTTACGTGTGCTCGTTATACGGCGGGATGGAAAAGAAAGCTTTAAAAATAAAAGAAGACATGATCTTAAAATAAATTAGACTTCTATTTAGATCGGAACACTGTTTAATTAAAAGAAAAGATAAACCTAATGACATACCTAACTTAAAAACATTGTAGTTATAGAAATTTACTATTTTTCAAAAACCTGGAATAATACATCGAATACATGACTTCAAAACATAACAGCATTGCATACGTAGATTTCAGTTTCCTTAAAAACAAGTAATATAAAAAAAAAATTAAGCCAATTACTACTTAGGTCAATAAAGAAAAATTTTATTTTAGTTACTTTTTTTTAAAAATAGTTCCCATTATATATATGATATAAATATGTATATACATAGGACAGAATCACAATATTAAATGACAAAATAGAAAGAGATTTCCCTTACAATTTTTCATTTTCCTTTCTATATAGGGTGTTAGACTATTTTTTTTTATTTGTTACTATTTATCCATCAATTAAATTCAGTTATTCTAATAAAACAGCGTAGTAAAAAAGAATTCACAGTCTCAGAAATTAAGCCATCCAGCTGAGATACGAACCCATAACCTTTGGGTTAGAAATCCAACGCGCTATCCATTTCACAACATGAATATAGCAAACGAGTTTCCTATCTAGATATGCAATTGGACTATTATTTTTTGTTACTATTTAGTCATTTTGAAATTAAATTAATGAAATAATTTTTGAAAAAATAACTGCATTGAGATCAAATGTCATCCACTACAAGTTTAAAAATATGTATTTGAACTTGATCGGATGAATAAAAAGTATTGTATTAATGCTTGAAAATTTGATAAATATATAGGGAGAGAGTGAACTAATAGTAGAAATCGATTGCACGTTATACGGTGAATATACCTAAAAATGAAAAAAACACATCTTGAAAATATAGGTGCATGTCAAATGCTGGATTGTACAGTAATTGACTTACATTCAGCCTGTTTTTTATAATCTTTAAAGAAATGACTATTTTAGAGAAGAAATTAGTTTTTTGGTATTTTCAACTTTGAACAACATCACTATTCTTCTGTTCTATGTTCATAACTCATCTAACATATGTCGTTGGACAATGCCAGCCAGATAACGTGTTGTTTACCTAATGAGTAATGGGAATCTTTGACGTTTAAAAATAAAAGGGAGGGAGAGGAAATTTCACCTATTTTGTCAGAAAACAAGAGGCTATGGTAAAGTGATTATTATACTACAACACCCAGAATGACGGAGCTTATTCTCAGGTCTAAGGCTAATCCCTCAGGTCCAAGGCCTATTCTCAGGTCTAGGCTCTTTTAAATCCCCCCTTCCAAGATATATGGCAGCACGGATTCTATGATGAGTATTTTAACTGGGAAGGCTTTATAGCAGACGTTTCGTTTTCAGTTGACATTTTGATAGGATTGCGAAGATTGTCATTTTTGTTCCGAAAAAGTAGTTAATGTTATAAAAGGTAAATGTCTTATTTTTTTGTATGTTAATGAAGACTTAGAAAACGATTTGACTATTTATTTTAAGTGCACAGTGTATGTAATTAATTTTACAATTGAATATCTTTAATTAATTAATTAGCTATAAAGGATTAAAGTTCCCAAAGTTGAGTATTGTGTTTATGTATATCCCTTAATTTTCAATGTAGTGATTCAAAAAAAAAATTGCATGAAAAAAAAACTGCTGTTATTCATAATGCGGTAAATAGATGGTTAAAGTGTGAAATCCGTTATTTAATAGAATAACTTGACATTTCTTGAAATAACTAGACAAGTCCGTTAAAGTATTTAAAATTATTGAATTTTAGGATTTAACTAGATATTCTATAAAATAACAATTAGTTGATCGTTAAAGTATAAAATACGGCACTCGAAAGTTCTTTGTGAATCGGTTCTAGCTGCTTTAGGAAGGAATTTTCCGATTAGGAACTACAGATGGCCGAATAAAACAATTGTACTCTACATATCAGTTCAGTATACGTCAGCGAGAATTAATTTCCATTGGGGAAGGTCCAAATATTGACACAACGCTTCGATCTGTTGCAAAAGCTCAAGGTTGTGGTACTGAACAAGGATTTAAAAATTGCTTGTGTGAAAAAAACGTGTAATGGTAAAAAGTGGGCTTGTTTCAAAAATAACAAGCACTGTAATCCAAAATGTCATCAAAGCAATCCTTGCTCTAATAACTAATGAAAAATAAAATAAAAGAGTAACTCATAAATTTAAATTAATATTAACTTAAATTTTTGTTTAAAAAAATTTACAGAATGTTTTTTTTTTATAAAACAACAGTTTTTCCCCCCAGCATGTATTTTTGTTAATAATATTTAAATATAATCTATTTTTGCAGAATATTCTTTTTTCCCTCTTTCTGTTTAACTAATGTTAGCATTAAAATCAATAATAAATTATATCATCCGCTTTCCCATATTATTTATCAATTATTCATCTACAAAAGCAAAAAAATGTATTTTTTTGAGAGACTTTAGCTATATATATTTATGATCAATTAATTTATAAAATATCTTTGCAAGTGTTCTTTTTTCACTTTAACGGTCTAACCTTAGTTATTTCATAGAATACCTAGTTATTTAATAGAATAAGTAGTTAAAGTAGGAAATTGTTTATCTATTATATACTTTAGCTGACTTGTCTAGTTATTTAAAAAAATACCTAGTTTTTCTATGAAACAACTGAATAATACACTTTAACGGTAACATATACATAAAATGTATATTCTGCTTTTGTTTCACAAGGAACAACTAGTAACAAAGAAAAATAGAACTAATTACTTCAACGGAGAAATCTAAGTATCGTACTGAAGTTCATATTAAGTATAAGTTCATAAATACTGATTTTTCAAACAAAGCATTTAGCCCGATTAGGGCAAACGCAAGGGTAAATAACAATTTGAACAAATAAAATAAAATAAATGTAAAAAATAAATTTCAAGTAAGTAAAAAGCAAACATAATATGTATGACGAATTTTTAATGAATTTTTAGACGAAATAAATAATTTTTACATATTAATGCATAAGAAATAGAAAAATAAGATTTCAAAGATAAAAATAATAATAAAGTTAATGCAAGAGAGTAAAGTTTTAACTAAACATTGAAATTTATGCAATAACTTTAAGAAACACTAAAAATTATTTAAAAAAATAAATGCTATCCTTGTGAATTTAAATACATACCATAATTCATTAAAAAATGTTTGACAGACTTTGAAATTTCTTTACTTTTCCCAGAATAAGTAAGAATTGCAATTCATTGAGCGAGACTCTTAAATAAATAATTTTACTTATCCTAGCTAACAATATTTTGATTTATGAGACACATCTGGTCAACGTTTCTATCTCATCTTCAGGTTTTCTTCTTTCGAACACAAGTAGAGAACTTCATTGATCATAAAGTATGAAAATCCAAGCCGAAAGCTAAGAAAAAGAAAAGCAAAAAAAAAAAAAAATTAAGTACGCTAAAAATTTAATGTGGGTAAAAAGCGAAGAAAGAAAAAGGTCCAATTCAGATTAACATAGTCTAGAAATGATGAAATTCATTAAAAGAACAAATATTTTGAGGCAAATTTTTTTCACGTTCCACAAAAAAAGTGCGCTTACCTCTAAAAAAATAAACTCAAATTATTTACCAAAAATAATAGCTATAAAGAAAAAAAAGAGGAATATCTTCTTTCTCTATTTTTTTCTCTACCATTATAATTAATCCGCTTCAGAAAAAAACCTCCACGTGTAGTAATTTTTTTAGTACTTATATTTAATCCGATTATAATTTTAAAGATTTTGTCTTGTTTTTATATCTTTTACTTTAATATTTAACAAAGCATTACGTATTTTGTTTCCAATTAAATAGATGAGCGATGTTTGTGTAGAAAGACGCAAATGCAGATGTGCTGATTTTTTCTGTGTAGACTTTGTAAAGATTTTTATTAAGAATTTTAATTACCTTCAAGTAAATTCAAATATCATTGCGCCTTCGTCCACGCTGAAAGAGGCAGCCACTCTTTAGGTAGGAAAATGAATGCAACGAATGGAATTCTGCATTCACGTTTTCACAAACAGAAAGGTAGAATTATGTTAAAAATTAAATTACGTAGGAGTTCAAACATGTTTACCTTTTTTTAATGCGATTTTTGAAAGGAAGGAAGCAAATGAGCTTCAATATACGCACAATTCTCCGACTGCTTTGATTTTTAAATAAAGATAAATAAATATGTAAGAAACAAGAGTAATTATAATGATCTCAAAAATTATTTCTTTTTAAAAGTAACAAGCAATTTATTGTCTAAAACTGACAAACGATATTCGCTTAAAAGTTGTTCGTATTTAATTCAGCACATTAGTTTAAGTTCCAAAATTTGAAACATAAAGTAAGTGATTGGTAAGAAAAATTTTATCTTTTTCAATATTTATCTACAAAAACATAAATAAAATCTCTGAGTTACTTTGAGTGATTTTATGCAGTCATACGAGTATGTTATTTTCAACCATTCTATCGTACATTGTTGTAGTCTAATTGCAATGTCTACTCTGTGTTGAGACACTGAATTAGAAATCCATAACCATTATAAGACACGAGTGCAATAGGCGACAGAAGGCTTGTTGTGAAAGATAATTCAACAGCCCTCCTAACTTAATATCTGATATTTACAGTACGTTATTCGAAAAGTCAATCAAGTCGGATCTTATTTTTTTGGAATCCTCTTCGATGTTTCAAATGCCAAAGATTCTGGCATTCTAAGACAGGGGTGTAAAACTCAAAGGCTGACAAAAAAAAAAAAGGTTTAACTTTAGCCGGACTGCAAAAAAAACCAATATTCCTAAAAACAAAGGTCTATTTTGTAGAATACATTATAACAAACATTTATAAAAGAACAAGCAAATTTTAATGTTTACATCGCATGACACTTAACATCATTTCACTGCTACTAACTTTCTTATTTCAGGAGAAATTTTCTTACTTCATTATACATTATTGTGTGCATTATTGTACAATATGCTGACCGGGCAGCAAAAATGTTCGTCGTGGGCCGCATGTGGCCCTGGGGCTGCGAGTTTGACCCCCTGTTCTAAAACAATGTGACGCAATACACGACCATATATTAGATATGTTTTTGTAGGCATAGAAAGTTTTAACGTGTATTACATTCTTGAATCAGTTTTTATAAACTGTAAAAATGCCAACCATCCGATTCACAAAAGCAATTGCACAGGAGAAAAAAAATCGAAAATCATACATTATGTATGCAAAAATTTATCATCAAGATGTATGGGAATTGAATGCTCAAAATTCACTTCTCCATTAAAATGTTCCTCTTTTTACCCTGCCACTGTTGAATCTAATACGTGCTGGTAGCCTTAACTCCTTCTTGTACAATGTACATAATACGATCTTCTCACAGTTAACAAAATTCAAGTGTAATTTCTGAATCTCCAGCTGCGCTACTTTCCTTTCATGTAGAGTTTGAGTTGTCATTTCTCTCTCTTGCATTATTAGACTGCTCTTAAATATTAATCATTTGCATAACCCATCATCTTCTTTTTATGAAAATTGGACATTTGTTGAAATTTTAATGATCAGTGGGCAGAATGTATAAATATATACATCTTTTTAACATGATTGATTTATTCTCTTTTTAAACAAAATTTAGAGTCACTGGTTCTTATAAAATTGCTGGATTGTTCGTCTCACAACCCCTTTATTAAAAGCTTCAGAATCACAGTAATATAGCTTATTAGTACCAAACGGAATGCGTTCATGCAATACTTTGAACTGTTTTGTAATTTCTCGTCACCCAATTATTTAGTCAACACAAATTACGAGTGGAAATATTCTCGACTAGAAAGAAGTACCGAAAAAAAATCCATTCATTTCAAAATAAATTAAGATGTTGACGAAATGAGGAGGGAAGATTCAACATTATTTGCTTGCAAAATATTTCTCTCGTATGAAGCAACTATCAGAATTTTTAAGAAAAATGAGAAACTTTTATGAAAAATCTATTATTTGCTCAATAAAATTTAGTTCCATGACCTCGTTATATAATAAACAAACACACACGCATATATATACATATATATATATATATATATTGCAGTGGGTTTTTTTTGAAGTTTTTGTTGGTAATTACAAAGATTATATTCCAGAGAGATTCCCATTCGAACATGATGGAATTGTAAGTATCGTAGCTACATACACAAGTATAAACTAAATTCAATTAGTAAATTTCTTTAATTAATCAAGTAACTTTATTCAAAAATATTAATCAAGTATTTATTTATTTTGGAAATACTTTTTTCACACGACAAAACTATAAAAATCATAAAATGACTTATCTACCTTAATCTCAAGCAGAGATGTAGTTAACTGGATCGTAAAGTATCTGCTTATACAGAACTTTAATTTAATAAGCTGCTTGAGTGCTTATAACAAAACACTGGATATAATCTTGATGAAATAAGCGCAAATTGTCTCCCATAATTGGGGATGCTCTATTACAACGAATTCATCCGAGGATGCAGTAGGACAGTCCAATCCGGCCGATGTTTTCCGTATTTTGTTCATTCTCAGAAGGGAAATTTTTTCATGTTAAGTGATTTTCGTTTCGTGTTAAGAGAGGAAAATGCATGGAAATACGTAAAACCACTGTATTTTTCGTGTTAACCGATATTTCGTCTTAAATCCTTTTTCGTTAAGCGTATTTCACTATATCTAAATAATTTACTTCATAGAAATTCTTCTAATAATCGAATTTTAAAAACTGTATTAATGAACAGAGGTCTTACAGTCATCTCTTTTACTGTACATGTTGTGATAGGATGGGGAATTAAAGAGTAATTAATTCAAAGAAAATTAAACAACTGGCCTTTCATAGAAAGTTAAGCAATTAATAATTGCTGTGCATTAGCAAATATTATTTATTTATTTTACAATGTTATCCCATTTTGCTGGAATACAATTCAAAATTGGTTAGCAAAATAATTATGCTCCTAAGCAATATTTATATTTTGTTGTTGCTTGTGCCACCTATCTGACGTAGTCAGATCGAGGCCCACGAAATTCATCATGGCAACGGGCTAGACGCCTGTCGTTAGCCTAAGCTTTAAGCCCCCATGAGGGTGACAGCACAATTTTGCTCGGTACAACACGATAGATAGCGACACCATTCGGACACACTAATTTCACGAGCACATACTCTGTGTGTACTCGGACGGTATTTTGTGGCATCAGGCATCGAACCGGTCTGGAGTCCGATGCTCTAACCACTAGGCTACCCACGGTCATATTTATATACACCAAGTATTTAGTCACCCCGGTAACCGAGCAGTCATGGTCCCAAACTCGTGCAAAAAGTCATGAGTTCGAGTCCTGAGACCACTAAAAATCAGTGTGTAGAGGGAACAAAATGGAGGTTAAATCCGTTGGATCTCAGAGTCATCGCCTTTACATGGTGTAAAAGTTTGGAGAGTGGAAGGCTCAGGTTCATTTTCGTCAATTGACTGAGGTATGAAATTACAATCTTCGCTGTCAACAGCCTTCACGTAGCTTTATTGAGTGATGATATATGAAAATAAAACACTAAAAGCATTTATTTAACTCATAAGTGCTATACATATGATAAAATTTCAGTTATCCTTAGATAAAACTTGACAGTCTTTTAACCAAAAATTGAAATTCATTTTCAAATGAGCCAGAAAGAAAACAATTTGTCAATTACATTAAAAAAATAATTTTACTCATACAAATATTTTTTCCAACACATTTTAATTTGTATGAATTGCTAAATACCCGTCTACAAGGTACACGTTCTGATTATCTTTCCTTGGAATTTCTATTGAAAATCATATTTATAAATACATAGTCTCCTTTCGTTAATACATATGATTTAAATCTATGTTAATTTATATAAATAGCGGTCTAGACACAGAATAAATTAAAATGAGATGTTTCTTTTATATAAGGAAATAATTATAATAATATTCTCAATTAAAATTTATCCAAGCTTAACTTATTACATGAATTATATCCGGTAAAGAAAAATAAATTTTTATTTAAAATACATTTAGGCTGCAATAAAACATACTTAATGTTACCAAACTTTTCATTCTTTTAACTAGTACTAGTTTAGTTAATAGATGCTTTTTGATGTTAGTTGCCAAGAAATTTTTGAAAATCATGCATGATGGCGTAAATTCGAAATTGCGATACTTAACGAATCTTGGTATTCCTTCCAACTGTTCTAACATCGATTTCCATTCAAAATTGTATCATTAACCTGGTGTTCACGATATAGTTTTAAAATAAAGAAATATGAAAAAAATAAGACACAGAATTGCAATTTTAAATTAAATGTAAAAAATAAAACGACATACTTTTAAAAATTATTTCTTAATAATTTGTAACTAGTATCCTATAAATCTTTGTCCATAACAGAAGGGTAATGTATTATTTATACACTTTATATAAAGGTGTTTCATGGAAATATTTTTGTTCTGTTGCTCATTATTTCTTTGAGCTAATTAGATTAATTTAAATTCCTTTTTGAGTTTCAATTGTTTCTGTTAATTAAATGGAATTATATTTTTTTAAAAAATATGTATATATAAATCAGTTATCGTGTTTCTATTTCTATGTTTCTTTTTACATACATAACCAAATCATTTATTTATACAATTTATGACCGCTGGTTCTCAAAACTAAAGAATACGGATGGAATTCATCAATGAACTGTAGGCTTATTTTTGAAGACCATAAAAACTTGGTAAAATCGTGAATAAATTTTTAAACACTATGCCGGAGGTTTGAAACTCCTTAAAATTCTAAAAGGAGTCAACAATTTGCTTAGCTGCTTGTAAAGAATTATGTAAGGAACTCATATATTATGTAATGTAAACTAATAATAAATAAATAAGAGATGAAATTCAATAGCGTAAAATACATTTCAAAAAACACCCCATCTTCTTAAAATATCACTACCAGAACAAAATATTCATTGAATTAAAAAAAAAGAAGATGTTTTGAATCTTTCTAGTGATAACAGCAATTTTCATAAACTTATCCATGAACAAATGGTATTCGTATTATTATCAAAAATAGCAATTGATAATTTTAATTGTTTTATTCTTTGTACTGTTATTGTTTAACTTAAATCTCTTCCTTAGATGATATTCATGCGATCGTAATTTTGGGTTAAATCATGATGAATATATATATATATATATAGAAGAAAAACAGTCATTATATAGTTCCTCCACCAGAGAGCATTGTCACCAGAATTAGTGTCCCAAGTACTAATTCGTGAAACACCTAGACATTTTCAAAGAATATGAGATTTTTCCGTCTCCGATGCCATGTCTACAATGCTCATTTGCGCACTTTTTAAAATATTTCTTTACATTAAAATTATTTTTTAAATGCGCATCTTTTCTGTGTTCTTTTGCTGAAACCGCAACGCGTCCTCTGGTGGTTTGGAGATAGATTTCCAACACCAAAATTTGGCAGTAGTTTTCATTTTTTAAAAATTTTTTTTTATTTTGTCGATAACTACCTCCCTCTCATTTTCAGTTTTCTCCATCATTTCTGGGCATATTTTGAAAGGAAGTTTTGCAGTTTTGCAATTGGCTCATATATCATGTGGATTTTAAAGTGAAAAAAAATTAAGAAAAGGAATTGAGAAGAGTAGCTTAAATATTTATTATTTTCTATTTAAACATACTTAGATTTTAATTTATTTTTTATTATATTAAATCAATAAAATAAGAAAAAAATAAGAAAAAGTGTGGAGTGATTGTTACTAAAATTACATAATAATTCAGTTTATTTTATTTATTTATTTATTTTGCTTTTTTCTCATTACATGATCTTTATGGAAAAGGTACACGCTAAATAAAAATAATTTCGTTTTTTTACAAACTATTTATATTTAACAATGTCTCTTTCTTAACTTTTCTTTTTCTAATAAACCCTAAAACAGAAATTGAAGTCTTACTACTGTTCATAAAATAATTCTTATGCGACATGTAAAAAATTCGTTGAGTGTCCGTTTAGCTTGGGAGCTCTCAGCCAAACAAAATTTCTAAGTACAATTTCGCATCGTCAGAGTTCAGGTGCCTCCCTCTGGGGAGGAAACTGGGCGTCAAAATTACTTGCGACGATTGATATCGCCTTTATGGTGCCGCACAAAAAAGTGATACCAGATCCTGGGGAATGTATTAGGTCTGTAAAGGTAAAAATACCATTCTGCAGCCCCATTAGAAAAAATAGGATAATTCTGTGCATATGTAAAAAAATTTTGCTTTAAATATAATTTAACTTTTTATTAAGAAAATATTAATTAAAATTATTTGAGTTCTTATTCAACCATCACGGAGAAAAAAATGAAAAATGTCGTTTAAAAATATAAATGAGTTTAAAGTACATCATGTGTCAAGCTGTTTACATAAGCAGTGTTAAACCCAATAAACCCCCAGCATAAAACCCAATTCACACAAGTATAATTATCATTCAAATGTTTCAAAATTACGAGGACTTTTACTTCCAGTTACGTTCAAATGAAACACTTTTTATAGGAATGAAACTCCTATTTGATAGTTTTAGTTTTATTACAGAATGTGTGTGTAAAAATAAATGTACTCTACTAATATTTATCTCAATGCATTTTAGAGTGTTTAGATTAGAAATCTTCAAACTTAGAATTAAAACTTTTAAGGTATCCGACTGGTTGCGACAATTTTTTTTTAAAAGGAAATATAGGATTTTTTTTGTAATTTTTAGATTTGTTTAGTGCTTTTTAAGAAAAATGTGTTAAAATTAAGAAGAGGAAAATAAATTATTATTACTAAAATTTAAAAAAATAGGTAAAAATTGATAAAAAATAGCATAAACGCGACCCATTCTGCACCAAAGGTTTATAAACAAATTTTCAATTTTTTCAATCTAATGTGTTGCTATATCATTCGTTTTTGAAGTGACCTTCAGGATAAGAGATACTTTCTTTTTAACAAAAACTAGAGCACTTTATCTCGGTTACTTATATGAAAATGCTTAAAAAGACTAATTATATTTACATAAGGGACTGTAAATTTTGTAATAAAAAACAGTGATTGATAAATCTGAAAGTTAAAACAATTTTACTTTTATACAGAACTTACACAAAATATTTCAGTTCGTTATTTTTAAAACTTTTTTAGCAGTCGCTGACCCCGTTTGATTATTTTCAAAAAATCACATTTCGAGTAAAACGCGTTTCAAAGTATGACATCTTGCTTAAAGTAATGGCATCTGTTTTACTAAAACACTTGTAGTTTTTGTTCTAGTAAACGGAAAATGATAAACTTAGTATTTTTATAAAGCTAATAAGATGGCCCATAAAATAAAATCATAAAAAAAATTTGTCAATTTTTGGCAAAATTCACAGTTTTAGGGTAGTCGGCAATAACCTTAAGCAATAAGTAAATATCAGTTATTAAAAAATTTATATTTATGTAATATCCCTAACCTTTAAGAACGTTATATTCTTAGAAGTTTGCATTAGTATATATTTGCTTTAAAGGTTTTCCTACTATAGATCGAATTAAATATCAATAGAGAAAATGTCCTCAAACCTATTTTACACCATCTATACTAGTAAGAAAAATTTTAATATGGTGTTATAACTAATTGAGATTTATTCAGAAATTACACATACACTCCTTAAATTAGAGAGTAAATAGAATTAATGACAAAATTGCTTGAAATTTTCCGCTGCTACGCTTGCAATCATCAAGCCACTAGCTCCTGAAATCTCTAGGATGCCCTATTAATACCTCCTTAATTGAAACCATGTAAAGATTGACAACAGATACAGACCTTTGTCCTTTCAACTCATACAGATATTATACGATCACTTTCAACAAACTGACTGTTACGCCTTGTTATGCAATTATGTACATGATCGTATGAGTATACGGACATTTATATATAAATGTAAAACATTACACATCCGAATGTTTAAGTTTACATTCTGGAAAGATTGGAGTTTTATTGCTGAAAAGAATTTGGATTCTTGTTTTAAAAAAAAATTATCATCATCCCGAAAAATAATGATCTCGTGTTTTTATTTGAAAAATAACGATATAATTTTTACTTTAAACAATTATTTTTTGCTCGTAAATGCTTTTATGATAATTTACTATGTTTAAATTTTCACTTAAAAAATTCTAAAGAATAATTTTACTCAAAGTTCGTTTTAATATTATTTACCTTAAATTTATTTTGCTTAACAATAAATGTTTGTACAAATACACTTAAAAAGCTATTATAATACTTTTAAAAACATTACTTGAATAAAGTATTTAAATATCGAGAAATAATATATATAAATACAAAATAAGTTAATTGAAAGAAAGCGTCGTTTATTATTTACTACAAAGTGAATTTATTGCAAGGCGCAAACATGAAATTCAATATCAAGCACTTATTGATTTATCGATACAAGAACACACACAAACTCAAAATTCCTTTAAAAATAATTGTACAGAAACTTTCAGAGTAATCTGAAGGATTTCCCACTTTCTCTCCTTTTCTATTTTGATTATCATTATTTTACTTTATGCATTTATTTGCGCATTTTAGATATCAAAACAAGGCATTGCTTGTTAATCTTAAATAAATATCAAAGCTTGTTAAGATTCAAATTTTCTTATTTCTTCAATATTTATATTCTTATACAATCAAAACGTTAATAAAGAGTGTGGCTGAAGCTATTTTTCTTCGAGAATACCGAATAATGACATTAGAAATAAAAAGAAAAGTATTGCGTGCATAGAATTGACGAGCATTTAAATTTCTGAAAAAATTAATCTTACCAGATATTTTTTATTATTTTTGAAATGAAAAATTAGAACTGTAATAACAAACCATTTTAGAATAATCGATTATATTAATCAAATACACTGAAACATTTTAATTGGTATCTTCTACATAGATGATATCAGAAGACACCTAGTTATTCAAATGTTTTTTATAAGACATAAATAATTTTTGTTTTGTTTTAAAAAATCAAAACTGTCTTAAATAGTTAGAAATTTATTGTGTGTGTATCTTAAACTAAAAAAAAAAATATAAACAATGAAATTAGTTCAAATAAATATTAATCATAAATTAGTTTGTATAAGATTAAATGTGAAAATGTTACACATGTAGAACTCTTTACATTTAACTAAAAATTAAATTGAGAATGTGAAAATAAATTTAATAAAATGTAGAAATTAATTACAAATGAAATATAATTTAGAATTACTTTAAATAAAAATGTAGGAAAGTTTATAGAAACAAAACATGAATTTAAAAAAAAAACTTGTATTATTTTTGTTGTTGATATTTTTAGTCACATAAATTTTTTATTTATATCCACAAAATATTTGCTGTACTTAAAATATAAGTTAAAATTCATTAAGATTCCTAAGTGATAACTTAAAAAATCATTCTGTGAACAGTATGATAGTTGTTAAGAATTAAAAAGACAATATGATGCAAATGTTTATATTTTAATTGACATTATAGTTTAAATTACTTTATTGACTTGATTAGATAATTCATTCATAATGATGTTATATATTGAGGTGTTTGATTTTATTTGATACATATAATATATACATGTGTGTGTGAATATATACATATATGTGTATATATAAACATATATTGAATAATTCTCTGTTTAAGTTTTCTTGACAGAGATTTTCTTTAATTTATCTTATTCTTGAACCCTATAAAAATTGAGTGATACTTGATATTTTTTTATTGTAAAATTTGATTGTAATAATTTTGATTGTAAAGTTTATAAAATTTTGAAACAAAATTTGTTTTAAGATAGTATCTGCTTTTCTAACGATAGTTGAGAGGAATTATGTTGATTTTTATAATAATTTGGGGTAATGAAGACGCCGAGTTGTTGAAACAACACTCGAGTAAAATAATTTAAAGCGTAGATTTTATTTTTTGTTGTTGTTGAAAAGGTGTTTTGTAACTATATTTTCTGTTAATTTTTTCAACAATCACAGTTTTTGTCTCAGAAAATCCCAAGCTTCTTGGAAAAAACAACACTCTAGGCAACACCAGCTTTATTTAAATGTAAAAAAATAGATTAACGTTTAAATTTCACATTTGTGTTTGCATATTTACAAAAAAATGCCTATGTATTTAACAAATCAATGCACATAATTTACATTTCACATAAATACATTAGAGGAAGGAAGAAACAAAGAAATTTTTTGAAGCATATAACAATAATTACACTGGGCAACAAAATTTTTTTTTTGTCTCAGAAAGAAAAATATGTGATTCTGATAGCATTTCTTCTCCTGAATTCAAATATGACATCGATTTTTCTTCATCACGCAAGGTTTTCGAGAGACAGGCATTTATAATTTGAAACACTTTAATATTTTCTACATTCTTAAGTACACAATATTCGAACATTCGAACTCATCTAGAAATTAACAAATCACAAATTTCTTTTATATTCTGCCTGTGGAGTATCCCTCTTGATGGTCCAACAATAATTGGCCAGCATATTAGCATTCCATTTGCCTTGATATATCTTTTCTATCGCTGAAATCTCCTGATGAAAGCATTCTCCGTGCTTATCGCTCACTGCACCAAAATGTTCTGGGAAGAAATCTAAGTGCGAGTGCAGGAAGTGTATTTTTAAGGCCATATTACAGCCCAAATTTTTGTAAGATGTTATAAGATCATGAACAAAATCACGGTAATTTTGCACCTTTAGATTTCCCAAAAAACTGTGAGTTACATTTTTGAATGCTTGCGAAGCTGCTTTCTCCAGTGGATTTAATAGTTCCTCAAACTTCTCATCATGCATTAGTGATCGTATTTTTGGACCCACAAATATCCCTTCTTTAATTTATGCTTCACTAAATTTTAGGATACTTCTGTTTTAAGTACATGAAACCAGAAGTATTGCCCATGGCTTTCACGAAATTCTTCATTAATCCTAGTTTGATATGTAACGGAGGTAGATACACATTTTAGGATTACACAATGCGTCATGTTTCACATTTTTTGCCCAGGAATGAATGATTCACGTTTAGGCTATTCTTTTCTGATGTAATGGTTTTTTCTGTCCCTACTATCCCAAAGACACAAAAAACAACAGTACTTTGTGTAACCAAGCTGCAGACCAAGAATAAGCGCAATTACCTTCAAATCACCACAAATATTCCATTCATGCACTGTATATTGAAGCTTTGCCAATATAAATTGAAAGTTTTCATATGTTTCTTTCATACTACATAGGTATTGATGGGAATTTATTTCCATTATGCAGAAGCAATACTTTTAAACTTGCTTTGGAGGCATCAATGAATAAGCGCCGTTCTATAGGGTTATGTTCAATACCAAATGTCTCCATAAGAGAAGAAATGTCATTACAAAACACTAAGCCATTTTCTTCAGAAAAGTAGTCTTTACATTGAGAATGACGGCTACGATATATACATATCTTTGTATTCTTTTGAAGAAGATTCCATCCTTTTAGCCGAGAACCAAGCATTTCAGACTGTTTTTTGGATAACTTTAAATCTCTTATGGAGATCGTTAAGATCTTCTTGAGTCAATAAATGAGGCTCAGATGATCAGCTTGGTTCTAAAATTGTATCACTACAAACTGTTTCTTCTTCTTCCTTACTTCTATCGGAATCTGAGCTCTCTTTATCTAATGTCACATGTCCTGGATGCTTTGGTATGGAGAATTCTTCGCTGTGTGGAACTAGTCTCATTGCAGATTGGAAGTCTGGGTACACCACTGTATGTTTTGATTTTGATGTAATTCCTTTAATGTTTGTTAAGCAGAAAAAACAGTCAGAGGAGTGATCTTTGGGTTTCCTCCAAATCATAGGGATAGCAAATGGCCTGTGGCGCTTGCCATTCTTCCATGCAGTGAGAAGCCTACTATACGATAAACAACAGATATGTGGAGCCCAGGTCCTTGTTTGGTCCCCCACTTTACACCCAAAATAAAGTTCATAACACTTTTTTACTAATGGAGTAAGGTTTCGCCTTTGGGACTTGAGCGTGACTTCACCACATATATAACATAAGTTTTTGTGATGATTTAAACAAGCTCTATGTATTTTGTAACTAACAACAAATTAAAAGAAATAAATTTGTAAATACGTAACATACAACAATACAGACACAAAGCACTCACAATTACGTGTTAACTGGTTCTCTACTATCTCACAACTGACATCGTTCTAATGAATGCATGCTAGTCTAGACCATATTTGTGCCTGTCTGTTGTGTCTGGTGCCAAAGTGTCTGTACATGTCTGAACTTGCACAACAGTAGCAATGATACCATTTGCGTTAGCTCATGTGGTTCCATCACATTTACAAGGCTCTAGGAGTTTTTATTTTACAATAGACAAATAGTCATTTATTAAAAAAAATATTTAAATACATTAATTGAAATTAAAATTTAAAAAAATTGTGGGTGATGGAGAAATTCAGAATACATATTTGAAAACACGATAAAAAACTGCATTAAGTATAACTAGTACTCATGAGACAAAAATCATGTTGACCAGTGTTATTTAACGAAAAATATTAATGATTTTTTAAAATTAAATTAAAAATAACCCCGTAATGAATTAATTTGATAACACCAGAATATATATTTAAAAAATGCAATTCAATTGTATGTTATAAAGTTTAAGTTTGCAAATAAAAATATTTAGCTACAACAAACTGCTGCCATTTGAATAACTTATTATGTTGGAGGTAATCATTTTTAAATTAGCTGCAAGAAAGTGTTTACATCATTATTATTTTTAAATACAATTAAAAGCTTTTTTAAAAAGGAATTCTGCAGTTAATCTATTTCTAAAATTCATATAAAAAATTTATGCAAATTTTGAAAAATTATAACGCGAACTCAAACTATTTCCTTACAGAAGAAAATATTCCAATAATAATATGAACTCAATTAGGAATTCAAATTTTTTTAACATTTATGTATCGACTTATCGGATAGTGTCTTAAAATTTTCTAATAATCACAAACTAACCTATTGCTTTATTTTCTGAATTGAATCTGATGTTTATATGGACATATAATGCTCAATATCTTTTATTTATGAGGAACAACAAACAAACAAATATTTTATTACGTTTGTTAGTAAGGTTAAAATATATGTTTAAGACCTTTTTTAATATATAAAAAAGTGTCCTGTGCTTAAAATCCTTTTAATATAAGTAGGAACGAATACAACCTTAATATTTCTATTACTGACATGAATGCGTATTTATTTACTTAAGGTATCCCACTACCCTAAAATTGTGAATTTTGCCAAAAATTGACAATTTTTTATGATTTTATTTTATAGGCCATCTTATTAGCTTTATAAAGATACCAAGTTTATCATTTTTCGTTCACTAGAATAAACCCTACAAGTGTTTTAGTAAAAGCAGATGCCATTACTTTAAGCAAGATGTCACACTTTAAAACACGTTTTACTCGAAATTTGATTTTTTGAAAATAATCAAACGGGGTCAGTGATTGCTAAAAAAGTTTTAAAAATAACTAACTGAATTTTTTTGTGTAAGTTCTGTATAATAGTAGAAGTGTTTTAAATTTCAGATTTATCAATCACTGTTTTATTACAAAATTTTATAGTCCCTTATGTGAATATAATCACTGTTTTTTTAAGCAATTTCATATAGTAACTGAGATAAAGTGATCTAGTTCTTGTAAAAATTAAAATATCTCTTATCCTGAAGGTCATTTTGACTATGAATAACATAGCAACACATCAGAATTGAAAAATTGAAAATTTGTTCATAAACCTTTGGTACAGAATGGACCGCGTTTATGTTATTTTTTGTAAATTTTTTCCCATTTTAGTTATAATAACTTATTTTTCTTTTCATAATTTTAGCATATTTTTCTTTAAATATACTAAAAAAAATATAAAACAATAAAAATATTCACATATCTCTATATTTTTTTAAACCTTAAGGTACGTGTATATGTCCTTTCTTTGAAAAGAGAAATTAATTTTTTTCTTTATTCTAGATTTACCAATAAATACATGAAAGTAAAAGTAAGAAATGAGGAAGTCTGTATAACTCAACCCCCAATACCCCGCCTGGGACGTCAGAGGGGTGAAGGAGAAAGTAAACTAGTTATGGGGTGCGCACTGCAGATGTCATTTTGCGCAGACCAGAGAGAAATCGAACTTTTAGGGTGCTTTCCACCACTCTTTTAAAGTTCAAGAGTCAATCCAATAGGCACAAAGGACCCTTCAGCCACAAAAAAGTAGACGAATAGTACACAACTTTACATTAACGTGTAGTCACGCATTACTATTACCGATACAACATACACAAACGTTGCTTTCTCTCTCCCGTCTCCTTCGAGTTTCAGGGGTGGAACTTTTATCGACAGAAACCTTCGTGATCGGAGCGAGAGCACTGAATATTTTTAATTGATTATTTCTGGTAAAGAGGTCTTTAAACTCTTTTTCGGAGTGAACGCTTAATTTCAAGGGACGGTTAACCTCTAACATTTTCTGTTAATTGCAATTTATCATCATAGGTAAAAAAAAATGAGATAGTTTTTAGCAGGTATAATCGGAGTTTAGTTCCGTGTATCGTTAATCTTCGAGCTATCTCACAGGATTTTCAAATTATGTTTTGAAAATTATTGCTTTATTTAATTTATAATTGTTGATTAATAACGTCAATGAATAGCCTTTTGTTCTGTTTCATTTCTTTCTTTACTCTGAAATTTATGAATTGAAACTCAACTTCTACAATAGTTTAGGAAAAAATTGATAAGATTTTATTGAACATGACTATAATGATAAATGTACTCTTAATTTGAAATATGTTTCTAGGATATTGTGCTTTGATAACAGGATCGATGGCCATTTTCATACTATCTGAAGATAAAAAAATTTTAAAAAAATTAACACTTATTTGAGAGAGAATACTTTCAAATATTATGCTGGTTGTTAAACGATTAATCACACACACACACACACACATATATATATATATATATATATATATTATATATATATTATATATATATATATATATATATATATGTACCCCCATGCATACCCTCCTAACTTTATAAAATGTTACCTAACAGTTAAATGAAAAAAAATATGTTATTAGTTGTAAAGTTAATCGATAGATGGAGCCTCAAGCTAAGTAAATTAACCATATTATATTTTATTTAAAATTAATTTTATATGTTTGATTGGTACTTTTATTTTCTGTAAATTTTAAAACAAAATTTAGAGTTTTTAAATGTGTATATATATAGTCTTAATGTTATTTTATCAAAACTTAATAATTTTATGCGTTACTGTTATTGAATTTTCTATTGCCCGGGAAAATGGTTTTTGCTGTACTCAAGGGGTAAGCCTTTATCTAATTGTTTTAACTTTAATTTTAAAATATTTTAGTAATTATTATAGGCTGTAATTACTAAAATAGATTACATTAATTGATTATGGTTTTATTTATAATAATAGTTAAACTCTTCTCTAGAAATTTCTTGCTTTCCCTATGGCCCAGATTATTTTAAAATTCAGGTGAAGGATGGCTGGCCGAAAAAACTTTGTTTAAACCTGCAATCCTGGTTCCTAAGGCCAGGAGTTTGCTCTAGTACTACTGTGGCTAAAACTATTCTATCATGACTATAGTTATCTTAGGCTTATAACTATATTTTGTATATTATATATATATATATATATATATATATACAGTCGACTCTCGAAAATTCAAAGCTAAAGGGATCAATGAAAAACTTCGAATTATCAAGAGGGTAAGAAAAACTCCCGAATTTTTTTCCCTACACATTTAAATTTTAAACTATGTAATAAAACAACACAATTGTATATATGTATAAAATTACTTTAAAATATTTTTAAGAAATGCATATTACACATTATAAATACTATGCAGAAAAAAATGTGTTTTATGAGAATACATTTATGTAGTAATTCTCGAACAGGACTTTTTCATGCCTCACCAAATCTCTTTAATTCCTCATTGAAAATAAATTCGCTTTGCTTCCGGTTCCCTCAGACACTATATCCAACACCACTGGTTCTTCAAGGCAGGGTCCAGTCCAGCCCATTTCCTATTTGGATTCTAACCTACGTTATCCCCATGGCAACCACATTACCACACGATAAAAATACCAATGTAATAATATTATAATGTTATAGCCCATCTTGGTGAACAATAACAAAGGGGCGCGTAGCACTACTGTATCAAATTAGCACTCCAGAAGGAATTACGCATTCTGATAATCACAGGCCGACGACATATTTCTCATCAGTAATAAAGTATAATTTAAATACACATGGTCGTAAAATAGTCAATTAAAAACTTCATTGAAGCAGCCTCTCATTTAAGAACAGTACTTGAAAGTATTCCGTAAAGTAAAATAATTATTTTTGAAGAGAAAAATCAACAGATATGTTATTGGAAAGAGCCATCTTCTTTGCCATTCCCTAATTAAATATTATTAACATTGGATAATCTTTATTTATTAATATTAACACTATATATGAAAGACTCAAACGAAATGTTGATTCGTTATATTTAAGTCGACTTTTTTAAATGCATTTTTATTGTTTTTTAATTTCCAATTGAACAAAACAGTTAATCAAGAAATTTAACAAAATTAAGAAGCTTCCTAATTCTTAAATATTTTATAATGATCGCTATGGTTGAGTACAAAATTAGAGTGAAATACGGACGTTTGGTTTCTATGCTGCTTACGCACACAAATTCAATGAATAATATTAATTGAATTAATTTTTTAAAATATTTAAAGAATTTTCACTTATTGTAAATTAGTTTTTATACTAAAAACATAAATTTCAGTCCATTTAACAAATTGTTTTTTTGCGTAACATATTACTAGAATTAAGTAAGTTATAAAAGTAATCAAATTGTGAAAAAATACTTCAAACTTTTTAAAATTGTTTAATGTTATTTATAACTAACACGAGTTCTTTTTTACAGAAATACTTAATTTCAAAATATTATAAATGTTCAAAAACTGTTACTTTAATTATAGAAGCATAAGAGTTACTGGAAATATTAGAGTTTATTAACATTGCATTTTAATCCCTTAAGTGTAGATTAAAAGTTACGCGATTCGCTCTACAGTGCCACCATTTTTCTCATAGGCTGGCGTATGCGGTGTGTTGAGGTGAAAATAACAGGCACAAATATGCAAATTTTTTTCAGCTGAAAGTAAATTCTTTGCAAACACTGACCGGGTCGTTATTATTTCCCAAACCCTTCGGAAAAGTTTTACAGATAGCAGCGCAAATAAAGTAATCGTATTTTATAAAGACGTTTATATACGTTCGGGGCACTCAACGCACCAGTTGAGTGAGGTGGATATATACGCAAAGTGCAGCTAAGGGGTTAAAGCAACACGAGAGTTATTCGCTACAGACCTTGTAAATTTGGAACAAGCGATCCGTTGAGCGAGGCTGACACCTGATCTGGCACCCTTTCTACTCGCTTCCTCACCATAATAACATAAGGACTTTGAGACTGAACGTGAGACTTTCCATTTAACATGCAACAGACCTCTACATGGTGGGTCTTCAGTAACGTCAGAACTTTGAACCCCCAACTCTTCAATCCCGGTCACGATTGTTGACCATGTCCTTAAGCTACTACAACCACAGTCACAGAAAAAATCGGCACATAAAAGAAAATGTACTAAAGTATTTTTAAATGTAACGCTACTCGCGTAAATCAGATTTTAATAGCTAAATTCGAATTAGAATAGATTGACTACAAGAAGACTTGAACGAAAAGCTTTAATATTATTTTTTAGCAAATGTTACGCGTTATTTCCACACAAAATCTCTCTCTATATATATACTAGCTGCATGGCCCGGCGTTGCACGGGCTTTTACCGAGGGTATAACTTAATCCCTATGTTAATTTCCTTCTTTCTTATGATGCCAGATTTTTTGTGTGGGTGTGACGCGTACGATGTGAGTGCATGGCCCGTGAGTGCGTGTCATGGCTTTCTCGTTTAACATTTTCAAATTACGAAATTTCCCTACTATTTTAAATTTTGAAGTAAAATTGTGGATTTTTTTAAATGTTCGACACCGATATTGATTCATTTTAGAAAAAAAATCATAAAATATGCAAAATATCATTATTTTGTAAAAAAAAAAGATTTTTCTTAAAAATTTTTTAAAAAAAGATAGTTTTCGGCATTTTATTTTTTAAATTACTGATTCTAGATGATCAATGAACTTTTTAAAAATCATATTCATTTAAATGCATCGATATTTATTCATTTTAGAAGGAATCATAAAATAGGCAAAGTATTATTGTTTTGAAGGGGAAAAAATTCGAATCGTGACGAAATAAATGATGTTTGGTATTTATAAATTTATTAAATCACTGATTTCAAAAGAGAAAAGTATGAACTTTTTTAGTTTAGATGGTTTACTTAAAAATTCCATAATTATAAGAAATCCATACATAACGATTGAAAAATTTCGTTTAATGATTTGCAGGAAACAATACTACTTTATATTAAAAAAATATTTATTTAAAGCAATACCATTTAAATGTATTGCAAATAATCTTATTTAAAATAATGATAACGGAGTAAAAACGCGATTAAATTTTTCACAAATATAATTAATGCAAAAATTCTTACCGTTACCTATTGAAACGACTGTTTATTTCTTTATTGTTTTTGAGTGTTAGATTAAAAAAAAAAGTTACAAAAAAGGTAAAAAGCCTTTATTTACACATTTACAGTATAAAATTCAAAAAGAAAATAATACTATGTGATAAAGATATATATATTTCAGAACATTTCCTTATATTTTTTATGATATATTTTTCTTATATTCCACTGTTCTTCAATAAATCAATCTTAAAGAATAAAAAAAAAAACTATCGGTTGTGATGCGTTATATGAATGAGCATCCCGCCGCAAATAGCAATGTTATGAAGGAATTCCCCTTTTTCTGCATCAGAGTGAAAGACTCAAAGCTATCTCAACCTTTCCCGTCTTCAAACGGAAAGCTAACGCAAAGTGAATGACCTCGACGCAATTGAGAATTTTTTTAAGTGTTCCTTTTTCTTGAGGGCTTAACTTTCACGTTAATGTTTTGAAATTTCACAAATGAATTTGAAAATCAAAGTACTTTTAAATAAAAAAATGTACAAAAAAACTGTTTAAATTACTTCTCGCAAAAACGGTATTTTACGAAAATCACAAAAAATTTTTTAAAATTCATAATGTTTAAGATAGCTTTTCAATCTTCACACAAAAGTTGGAGAACATTATTCCACAAACGTAAAAAAAGTTTCCTGCGATGATTTTAATAAATGACGAAGTTATTTAATTTTGAGTTAAAATTTTGAGTATTTTTTAAAAAATCATAGAAAAAAAAGTTTTTAGCATTTTATTTTTAAGTGACTGATTCGAAAAGAAAAATGTATGAACTTATTTAACACAAAATATCGTTTTAATAACACGAAAATAAATTCATACGCAACGATTTAGAAAAAGATTTTCATAAAAACGCATCGGACTTTACTCGATTTTAAAAAAAATCATAAAAAAATATAAAATATTATTATTTTGCAAAAAAAATATACTGTATCGTGGCGAAAGAAATGTTCTTTCCTATTCTGTAATTATTTTTTGTCTGATTTAAAAAACAGAAATCGGATGGCTGTTTAAATAACGTCGAGAATACCGAAAAATTTCACCCTCTGTTCTTTCACGACGCTAGGCGGGAAAAATAACGCGCAGGGTAAAGACAATTAAGCGTTTTAAGGTTTTTAATTAATATCTTTTTAACTAATTACAATATCGGAATGAAAAATAGTTTACGTCCTATTCTCAGACCTACTGAATATACGCACAAAATTTCATAAGAATCGGCCACACCGTTTCGGAGGAGTTTGGTTACAAACACTGTGACACGAGAATTTTATATATATATAAATGGATGCTTGTATGGATGCTCGCTTCACTCCAACACCATTCAACCGATCACTATGCAAATTGGCCTGTATATATATTTTTTGTGGAGAAGGCTTTTGAGCTATCCTCTTTGTTGCAACTTCTCACTAGGTAGCGTTATAGTATATCAAGTTCTGCACTGTTAAATCAATTGCCAAGTTGCCAACATGGTCGCCAAAAATGACGTTCAGTTGGCGCTATCTCCATGTATCCATTGAATCGCCATTATAATGTAAGAAATGGCGTTGCTTGCAAATATTACAACTTTAACATAAAATAAATACAACAGAAAGTAATATTAACGTATTACAAATTCAGATATAAACTGTTTACACTTTTTAAGCGTTATTTACAAATAATTTGTATTAATATGTTACTTTTACTGAGCAGAGATCATGTTAGGAAAGTGTTTTTAAAAATTTACCCGCAAGAGAGTTGCGGGCGTTATAAATTTAAAAAAAAGAAACACCTTTTGTCAGCTGTTACAGACTTAAAATTTAACAAATATTGTTTTTTTTTGTTGTTTTATTTTGTTCAGCTGAGATATGAAAAAAGGTTTTATTTTTGTTTAATTTACAATACACGTATAATTAACTCGATAAAAACCTTTATCCTTCAATCTGTATTGTTAAATATTTAAATTCACCCCTGCGAAAAACGGGTATACCAGCTAGTTTATATATATATATATATATATATATATAATCGTACAATGATATCTACTTAAATCGTTTCCTGTATTTTGTATGTTTAATTATCTTTTATACAATAATATCATATGCGTTCTTACAAATTAAATCAAGGAATAAGAATATTCTCCCTCTTTAAAATTGGAAGAATACTTGAATTGTTTTAGGCTCACTGTTTTTACCATTGCCATAAGCAAAGAAATGCATTAATTTTATGTATCATTTTATATATAAGTCTCTACAGGCCCATGCATTGTTTATAGGAATAACACCCATTAAATAAAAAGGAAAAATAGCCTATTTTAAAGAAACCTAGAACTTTTTTTTTCTAAATTGTATTATTTCTTAGGAAGTTTTCAGTGATTCTTTCGGAAAAAAAAAATTCTTCGAGGGGGTGTAACATATTAATTTTCTTAAAAACCGTAACATAAATTTCTTTGTTTCCTAATTTAAATTCGCTTTTGTAAGAGTATTTAATTAAAGTTTTTTAAAGTTTGCTACTTCTTTATATTCAAAAAGCTAAATCTGATTATCGAATCAAATTTCGAGCCAATAAATGTACATTTTATTCATTTATTTATTCTTATTTATTTAGTTTCGTTGTTTTGCTAATATTTTATTGTATTTTCTTAAAGAAGCATTTTATTTTCTGAATAGTTTTACTTAAAATTATACTTAGTTTTAGTTTGAATTGTTTTGTAAATGATTTTTCTAAAGACATTTTTTTTGGTTGTAGGAACTTATCAGATTACTGGAAAAAAATTATTCCTTCTCTATACTTTAATATTCTTTTTGGTTTTCTTTTAGACTTAAAAAAAAGCACAACATTACCAAAAAGTAGTGAATGAATGAACATAGCATTTTGCGAAAAGTAAGTTTTTTAAGATATCATTGATCTTTTAAAAAGTATCCTTTCAGGTTATTATGTAGCCGTAGGAAAAGAGTCTAAAAATAAACCAGAAGCCGTATTTATTCCCTAACTGCTACTTTTTGCAATGCGATTCCGAAATCGCGTTTTGCACACAAAGCAAAACGAAAATCCTATAAAAACTTTTAAAGAAATGCAATACCATTTTTTTCTAACATAGCGACAAAATAACTTGAGAGGTACTTTGAAACTAATCCAAACTACATCTCTTTAGGTTATTCCTTTTGAATTCAAAGATCTTCAGAAATTTAAAAGTAGAATTGCAAAAATTCAGAAAAAGAAAATGAATAGGATTTTTATGTTTTTAAAACGAATCTTTACTAAGAATTTTCTATGTAAGCGTAAATGTTTATTTTTAAAGGTGAAGGAGTAATATTGTAACTACAAAAGCAAAATTTTACGCAATCGCTTTTTTGTTTCTATCTATAGTATAGAAATTGTAAGAACTTGGTAAATTCTCTCGAGTTATTATGAATTCTATTTACAGTCTTATGTTAAGGGGGAATCTTTAAATTTATTTAAACATGCACAGCGAAAACTTAGATTTTTGTCATTTGTTAATAAACTATTTCAAGTTGAATTACGTTTTCATAAATGGTCGAAATGTAATTTGTCAACAAATATTTGTGAATTATTTGACTATTTATTTGAAAATTATGAACTTTTAAGGTATCCGACTGCTGGCGACAACTTTTTATTAAAAACATGGAGATATGAGGATTTTTTTTGTGGTTTTAAGCTTTGCTCAATGCATTTTAAGAAAAATATGCTCAAGTTAAGAAGAGAAAAATAAATTATTATTACTTAGAAGGAAAAAAAATCAGTAAAAAATTGCAAAAAATAACATAAACGCGAACCATTCTGTACCAAACGTTTATAAACAAATTTTCAATTTTTCAATTCAGATATGTTGCTATGATATTCATTTTTGAAATGACATTCAGGGTAACAGATGTTTTAATTTTTACAAAAACTAGAGCACATCATCTTAGTTATTATATGGCATTGCTTAAAATAACAGTGATCGTACTAACATGAAAGACTGTAAATTTAATAATGAAAAGTGATTGAGATAAAACTGAAGGTTAAAACACTTCTACTATTATACAGGAAATACACAACAAATTTTAGTAAATTATTTTCAAAACGTTTTCAGCAATCGCTGCCTCCGTTTGAATTTTTTGAAAAAAAAAAATCACATTTCGAGAGTAAAACGCGTTTTAAAGTATGACATCTTGCTTAAAGAGAGAGATGGTATCTGCTCTTTCTAAAACACTTGTAGTTTTTGTTCTAGTGAACGAAAAATAATAAACTCGGTATTTTGAGAAAGTTAATAAGATGCCCGATAAAAAATCGTAAAAAAATAGTCGATTTTCCGCAAAATTCACGATTTTAGGGGAGTCGGATATTTTAAAAATTAAACTTACGTTTTGAATATATAAATACTTAAATCGGTAAAATCTGATACATTGTTTAGTTTATAAGACTAGTAGGAAAGATCTACAGATTTCTATAAATGATAGGAAATCGTAGATATCTGGTAAATATTTCAAGTTAACCCTTTAACACATTGATTAGAAGCAAATTTCATACCAACGGGAAGATATTCCGTAATTAACCCTATTGGTGACTTAGCTATGATTTTTCCTCTTTTCGAGAGATTTTCATATATATATATCTCTTACCGATAGAAACTAATCAAACATATATTTTAAATAAACTACAGACCAGTGTTTCTTAAACTTTCAATATTCGCCACCCAATATTCAATCATAATTTTCATCGTGCCCCCTTCCATACAATAACATTGTATTTTTTAATATTTTTCAACAATACTATTTTTTACGCTAAATCTACAGTGCGACTTTAACCACTTAAGTGACACTGGCGAATATAAACGTCTTGCTCAGCCAAAACATTAATTTCCTGGACGTATATATACGTCTTTCCGAAGTACCTTTTTTTCTGTGCAATGCTATCCGAAAATTATTTTGAAGGCTTTGGAATGTAATAAAAGGACCTTGACAGTGTTTGTGAAGGAATTACTTATTTCGGAGGATTTGCTCCCCCCCCCCCTCTCCAAAAAAAACATCACATTCACGCGTCTAAATGGAAAATGGTGGCATTGGGGAGAGAATCGCGTAACTTTTAATTGGCAGCTAAGGGATTAATTATAAAACGTACAAATTATCACGATAAGTGCTAATAGAAGCTCATGGGGTCACTGGTAATTAGCAAACTTGTTCTTAACTTAATATTATTAAACTAATTATAAAATACATTGTACAGTACCAAAACATTTATAAGTGCATTATATCAGTGTAAATGTGTATTTTATTTTTTATTATGTCAGAATGTGTTTTGTTTATTTACTTTCAGTAAATAAATATTTTTTAAAAATATTTAGTTTTTGACTTTTCAATATGCTTGCGCCCCCCTCGTAAAGTTATCGTGCCTTCCTACGGAGCCCATCCCATAGTTTGAGAAACGCTGCTATAGACCAAATTCGGAAGGATATAAAATATAATGAATTTAGATATAATTTTTCGAGCCAATGTAATAATTTTAACAATGTCTAGGAAAGGGGGGGGGAACTTTTTTTTAACTGGTCCGCTTTTGAAAGTGGATTACTTATTCTAACGAAGTTTTCCCTAAAATTTTCTTAATTGTAGGAGATTGTATTAATAATATTTTTAAATAATAGCTTGAGATTGATTCATAAATGACTGGTATCAAATAAATAAATAGTAAATCATCAGTTCCAAGATATCAAAATAAGGGGGAAAGAAGAAATATCGGTGAGAATAACTAATCCGGTTTATTATTTTTGTTATTATTTCATGAAATTATTTTTAAATGATAAATAAAATTTGTACTTATAAGAAAATATAATAATTATGAAGAATCCATCAGCGACTCAAAATGAAGCATGAAGGTCCTGTGAATATTTTTGAAAGTTAGGTCATACTTTTATGTATATATAAAAGAAAATCGAAATTATATACATGAAAAGTTTTATTATGATATCCAATAACACTTTGCGTTCTGCAATATTTTCGTAGTTCAAAATTGCATAAGACATTTTTCACTTTATAGTTTTATTTGCAAAAGTATTAAAATTAAGCTTTTATATCAAGTACTATATAATTAATATACATGCCTTAACAATGCCTCACAAACGCTGAAAAAGTATTAAAATTAAACTGAAAATTATTTGCAAAAGTATTAAATTAAACTTTTATATCAAGTGCTATATAATTAATATATATGTTGTTTTTCTTAACAATGCCTCACAAACGCTGATGTCATTCATTTATTTATTGTTAAAAAATTAAATGTAATTTAAAAAAGCCTTTGCCCAGGCTTACATTTCTTGCATTCACAAAAATTGACAGAATGATGTTTTAGTTGTCATATGGATGTAGAGGAAACTTCAGGATCTGCTTGAAAAACTATTTCACGAATTTATAAAATCTGTAAGTGTGCATATATATATATATATATATATATAATATATATAATATATTATATATATTTGTAGAAGAGATTTTTTTGAAATATTACAATATATATATAAGTTGTTTTATATAGGCTATAGAGTATATTTTCCATTAAAGAAAAATGAACATTAATTAATTAACACTACAATACATTTAAAAGTAAAAATATTTTGATGCAATGAAACTAATAAACAATTATAAGGTACGTTCATTTTATTTAAACTCCTCAAATCTATAAATTCATTTGATATTAAATTAGGAAATAACATTAATCATTTATTGATCCTTTTAACTGAATGATTAGAAAATATGTTACGACAAGTACAATTATATAATTATCTTTAAAAATCAATCATAAATATCCCTTTGTGAAAGTAAAGTACTGTAAAAGTTTTAAAGCTCATTATATAGCATTATGATGTTTATAATATAAAATATCAGAATACAAAAGAAATGTTGAGAAAATGGTACTTTTTTCTCTTAAGTATGAGTATTTATTACCCAAAAATATCCGAATTACAATCAGAAGAGACCTATCAATTCGATTTAAAATTCTTAATTAAAATGTCAAAAAATCAGCTTTATTTATTTATTTTGTTTTACTGCTCTCAATAAAGGTAAAGATATATTTACGTCCCCCTTCCAGCAATGAATGATGGCTTTGCCTCAAGATATATTCATAATTCTTATATGTAGGCCAGTTCTTCTCAAACTTTCAATGTTTGTGACCCAGTTTTCAATCATACTTTTCATCCCCCCCCCCAAACAATAACAATACATTAAATGCAATGACAGTTTATTTTGACGATAAAAATACAATACGCCTTTAATTATAAACCGTAAAAATTATCGAGGTACGAATTAAATTTTGTATATTAAGTAATAGATATTTTAAGTAAAAGTTGCTTTTAAGTAATAGGATAAGTCATATGTTACTTTTGTTACATCAAAACAACTTCTGCACCGTTCAATCAATCACCAAGTTGCCAACGTGGTCGCCAAAAATGATTCCAACTTGGCTCTATGATCAACATTTCTCTATATTCCTATTGAATCGCCATTATGATGTAAGGAACGGCATTGCTTGCGATTATTATAAGTTTAAATAAATAAATTAAATACAACAGAAAGTAATATTAACGTAATACACATCCAGATATAAATTATTTACACAATTTTAATCGTTCATTACAGAAAATTTGTAATAATGCGTTATTTTTGCTGAGCAGAGATCATCTTTGGAAGGTGTTTTAAAAAATTGACCCACAAGAGAGTGACGGGGCGTTATAAATAAAAACAAATCCATTTTATCTGCTATTAGACTTCCAGGCTTTAAATTTAACAAACATGATTTTTTTCTTCAGATGAGATATGCAGAAAGCTTTTTTTGGTTGGAAAATTTGTAATTCACTTAAAATTAACTCATTAAAAGGTTCTTTATCCGTCAGTCTGTATTGTTTCAAATTTGAATTCCCCCGTCCGAAGAATGGGTATACCAGCTAGTATATATATATATATTTTGTTTTGTGCCTCCTTTGAGTAAATTAATAGTTTTTATATATATAAAAAAAAATATTCTATTTTCGACTTTCTGTTATGCTAGCACTCCACACGTAGAATTTTTATTCCCCCTTTAGGGGGACGTGCCTCACAGTTTGAGAATCGCTGATGTAGGCACTTTATATACAGTGGACTTAAACTCATAAAACTACACTATAAATGCATTTTTATGCATTTGTAACAAAAACATTTATCATAACAAAATGTCCGAGATCTTTAAACATTCACAAAAGCAAGGGTCTTTAGACGGAGCAACATCACTTATGTACTGATTGCTTTAACGTTAATTAACAGACATTAATAGACACATCTAATAAAAGTCTGTTCAATTGAGATGCCAAATTTTTTGCTGAAACTGCGCCAATATATGCATCGCATCGATTTAATATTCTGTCTGTGTCTATTCAGTTAAATAAAAAACGAATTGATTTTCGAGACCATATTAAGGTTATTAAAAATTTTGCTTTTTGAAAAGACGGGGAAAAAATCAAAGGTCCACCAGAGGGCGCCTTTTTGAGAGAACATGAAATTTAAAAACAATAAACGACCAAAAACAATATTAATATTTATTGACTAGTTCGTGTCGCCTTGTCATCGAACCACGTTAAGTAAAAGTAAAATAAGTACAAAAACAGTTCAGTTTGCAGAAACAAGAACGGATTAGGTCGAAATTGCGCAACAGGAGCAGTTGCCCGTCGTGTCCAGGACGATTTAAAGAAAAGTGCTCCAAGTGACCATCCTCAATCACCTGCAAAATTTCAATTGGATGAACAGCGTATCGTAATTCATCACTTGAGAGGCTGCGTACTTGAAGTTGTGAGGGCGACTTATTTGGCACCGCTCTTCACCGTCTTTGCCTACCTAAGGGTGTGGAGGAGAACAAAGCATCACCCACAACTTCCATAATAACTATTATTTTATTACTCTTCAAACACACTTTAAGGTATCCGACTGGTTGCGATAACTTTTTTTTAAAAAAGGCGATATGGGGATTTGTTTGTTATTTTTAAATTTGTTTAGTGCATTTTTAAAAAAAAATGTGCTAAAATTAAGAAGAGAAAAATAAATTATTATTAAAATGGGAAAAATAGGTAAAAATTGACGAAAAATAGCATAAACGCGGCCCATTCTGCACCAAAGGTTTATGAACAAATTTTCAATTTTTTCAATCTAATGTGTTGCTATATTATTCAATTTTGAAATGATTTTGAGGATAAGAAATATATTCTTTTTTACAAAAACAAGAGCACTTTATCTCGATTACTATATGAAAATGCTTAAAAAGACTGTGATTATATTTCACATAAGGGACTGTAAATTTTGTAATAAAACAATTGTAATAAATTCTACTAATATGCATAACTTACAGAAATAATTTCAATTAATTATGTTCAAAACTTTTTTAGCAATCGCTGACCCCGTTTGATTATTTCAAAAAATCACATTTCGAGTAAAACGCGTTTGAAAGTATATATGACATATTGCTTAAAGTATAGGCATCTGCTTTAACTAAAACTCTTGTAGTTTTTGTTCTAGTAAACGGAAAATGATGAGCTTGGTATTTTTATAAGATGGCTAATAAGATGTCCCATAAAATAAACCATATAAAATTTTGTCAGTTTTTGACAAAATTCACAGTTTTAGGGTAGTAATATATAGGATACCTTAATCAATTACAAGTGAAACTACAAAAGGAGACACTGGGAGTG
>BMAO01035740.1:0-38698 GCA_019973975.1 Trichonephila clavata | reverse complement strand
AATAATTTAAATGCGGATTTCTTTCCTCCTTTTTTTTATGAATTCACTTTCTGTAAATTCGTGGCTTCCAGTCATAAAACCACTATACACCTGCCATAAAATAGGATTGATGAAAGTTAGATCTGCCTAGACTTAATGTCCTAAAGTTGTCAGAGTTTTGAAATTTGTAGATTTGCACGAAAACTGAAATTTGTCATCTTCCTCACTTGACCGTGGATAAAAATAACAGCGCTACATCACCAGTAGCCCTCGTGTTAATTCTGAGAGTTGTCAAGGTGCTTCCTTCTCATGTTGGCTGAAGTGAAAGTCAGATAGCCAGATACTCGGGGGAACTGAACGCAGTAATGCTTGAGATGAACATTAAAAAATGATAACCAATGGATATTCGCAGTAAATCCCTTTTATTAATCTAACAGTAAACCTGATTAAGAAATGTGTACACAAGACAGTAAACTAGTAATAAATCATAAATTATTTTCTTTAATGAGATGCAACCTCTGAATTCTCTCAAGAGAAATCTTCCACGAACTTCTAATAACGACTGTAAATCAGGAATAATCGACTATAATTCTGGCAGGAATTTCACGGGTATATTGTCCAAATGATATCTGATCTCTATCTCACTGACTACTTATGTTCTATTTAGAAGTGACATTCGTTTGTTGAATGGAGTTGTTCTAGCTCAATGCGCCAATTTGGATGGATATACAAAAATCCGAGTTAGAGAGGCCAGTCCCCGCCGACAGCCTGTTGTTGCAGTGTGTTACTAATGAATAATGAAATAACCAATCAATTAATAAATTTGCATACCAACACAACATAGTTGCTAAATGAAAGGTCTTAGCTTAGATGCTGTTTGTTCATGAAAGGACAGAAATATTGCTCCTAAAAATACAACACTCACATTAATAGGTTTTATTTTGTACCATTTAAACGGAAAAAAGGGAGGAATAGGGAACGCTTAACAAATATATATAATATTTTGCTCTCTTGCTACTCATATTTATCTATGTATTTCTTCTATGATAAATTCATTTTTCACGAGGCAAAGTATCTCAGATTAAATTACATTTTTCTTTCAAATTTCCAAAGGGACGAGTGAGTTAAAATTTCTCGATTATATTAAGTTACAATTTTTTTATACTCTATTTGTCTAGACTATAATATTTAGTTCTTGTGGAAGGCAGATGTAAAATATTCATTATATATATATTTCTCTTCTAAACCAAACAGAATACACTATTCGGTTTTATTAAATTTACAGAATAAGGAGGGCACTCCAAAGGGATTATTGGTCATTTTATTAGCTTATGGTTGTCGGTTGTAAAGGTTTGTGTATTCCGAGCAGCTTTTGTTTCGAACTAGCCTTGCTAGTTCTAACAGATCAGTAAAATTTGTAAATCCAACCTAGTAAGGTCAATGCTATATCTGACATAACAAATATAAAAATAATTCGTTGTTCTATTGATACGTTTCTCATCCTTACTCGTATTTTTTTTATAGCTTAACGTGAATTTTCTTAAACATTGAAATTCTTATTAGAATACTCCAAGAGCATTTTTATATCTCTTGTCCTTCTGAAATATTGTGGAAGAATGAATTCCAATCGCGACTATAGAGAGTATCATAAAAAAAACATAAGTGTTGTTAAAAAAATGTACTTAACTGAGACAATTTTTATTTGAAATTCGCAAAGAAAATTCAAACTATGTTGCAATTGGTATTTGTTATATTTTATGTGGAACAGTTTTACTTATAAGAAAAAAACACAGTTAAAGAAATATATCTATTTCGTGTCCCACAAGAGAAAATCAAGGAACTTTCAATATAATCTGAAAGATGACCAGAAATCTTTTAGATTTATAAATAAATAAACAAGGCTAAAGAAAATGCTGATAGAACACAAAAATGGATGAAAATTTTCGATCAATCAGGTAATTAAAAATTTCAAACTATAATGAAAAACAAATCATACACGGTATTCTTCCTCCTTCAGTTTCATTTATGTTATTATATTTCAACATCTTCATAATTCCATTATTGGAGAAAAAAAGACATTTTTAATAACGTTTCAATCACATATAGAAAATGTAATGATTAGTTAGTAAGGAGTGAAATAAAGATTTTAAATGAAAAAAAAAGAGTTTTTAAGTTGTCTGGGAAAAACAGATCTTTCAATTCAATATCGCGTGTAGTAATTTCAGAAATTATCTTCGTAATTGTTAAAACTTTTGATAAAATTATAATTTTCATGTCTTCCAATAACCTTTTACAATTACTGTTATATATTTACTTAATTAGAAAAAAAAGAACCTTTATCCCTTAAAAGTTTCGAAACTTTAATTTAAGCATTTCTCTTTCTGAATTCAATTACAAATTTTTCGCAACATAAATTACAGTAATATGAATTAATAATGCATTAAAATTACTCAGACATTTGCGTTGCAGATTTTTTAATAAAAATATCTTTAAATATTTATATCTATTTTCGCATTAAACATGATCTAATAAATAAAGAAAATAGAAATAATAATAATTAATTTATTAATAATAATTGCAACAACTATTAAACGTTACGTCTGCATTTCTAAGTATAAAAAAATTATTTGCAATATATTAAGAAATATTTCACTCTAAGATATGATTGTAGGAAAAGCAGCTTTAGTTATTAAAAATACGTCTGATTTGTTTAAACTTAAAAATGCAATGTATTGGGAAGAAATAAAGGAATTTATGTGATTATTTATTAATGACGCTATGTGTAGCTACACTACGGTTGACTTACTAATTTTGAATCTTAGTTAATGCCTGAGAGATGGCCCCTACTCTTTAATCCCCACCCCGCAAATATGAGGACTCACAGACTGAAAAGATTTTATGTTTATAAGCCTTAGAGATTGGACGCAAATAATCTGTGTATCAGCCTTTCTTACACGACAGGTTTTAAGCAATACCAGGACTAGGACTTAAGACTCTACAACTCCAGCCACACGACACACGAACTCGTTCCACATTTTCAGGTGTTCTTACAGTCTTCGGAGGTCCTTTCCCTTCGTTCGATACAGTCCCCGTTGCTGGGAAAAAGCATCCATTTACATTAAACCACATTTCCGATAAGGAACACAAACTCGTGGAGGAATATTGAAGTGGCGATGAAAGGCCCGTTGCACTGCTATCACCGAGCGACCGTTAGAGAAAGCGCGCTGCTGCCACGACCACAACATGTTTGAGACTGAGATGGGCGGGAACTCGTTTCACTCCACCCCTTACACCAAACCTCTTCAAACTACGGACACAGGAGTCACGAGTCTGTGATCATAACAACTAGGCTACCATGACCCTGTAAATAAATAGAGTCGATTAGAATTCAGAAGATATGTTTAGCGAATCCAGTATCCTCCGAGAAACTTCATCATTACACAAATTTATGCAGCTGCTTTTAAATAACGCTCATTTGTAGATTTTCATCTGCTTATCGATTTCAACGAAAATGAGTCAAAGTCTTAAAAATACTAAGATCACGGACCGACGTGTGCGTGACACATTATGGTCACGGACACGTTGGTCACGAGTCCGTGATCATAACCCCTAGGTTACAATGATCCTGTTCATATCGAGAATCAGACAGAATTCAGAAGATAAATTTAGCGAATCCATGTCCTCCGAGAAACTTCATCATGGCACAAATTTATGCAGCTCCTTTTCACTACGTTCATTTGTAGATTTTCATGGGCTTATCGATTTCAACGAAAATGAGTCAAAAATACTAATATCACAGACCGACGTGTTCATGACACGTTATGGGTGACATGTTATGGTCACGGACACGTCGGTCACGTGTCCATGATCATAACCACTAGGACAATGACCCTGTTCATATCGAGAGTCAGATAGAATTCAGGAGATAAATTTAGCGAATCCAATGTCCGAGAATCTTCATCATTCTACAAATTTATGCAGCTTCTTTTAAGTAACGCTCATTTATATATTTTCATGGACTTATGAATTTCAAATAAAATGAATCAAAATCTTAAAAATACAAATATTACTTTTCTTGGCATTGGTGGTGGTGGGGGGAAATAAACCTGACTTATACCCGTTACGTAGTCTTAAATTTATATTTTATATCCTCACATTGTTATCTAGCGAGTAAATAAAGCCATAAAAAATTTCGGGTAAGCGATCTCAGATAACAATAAAAAGACTGTTTCTTATTTTCATGACTCTCACAACTTCTATCAAAGAAGTTGGGGATGGTTAACGCAAACCGTATCTTGGTATCAAAGCTTCTTTTTATTGGCTGTCAAGGTGGTAAATACGTTGTAACCAAAATATACGGTTTTAAAAACAGACGTTACTTGGTTATCGTATAAGATATTCTTATGTGTCTCTTCGCGTATGTAAGAGGGTAACCTTGCTTCATAAAACTATTATTTAAGATTCACTTTAAACGTGATATATTTTGTGATTCCGTAGAAATCGTACATGAAGCAGTTTTTATTTGGATATGTTAGTCCATAATTAAAGTTTATCTTTCTGTACGCGCCTTTAAAGATAAGACTCTATGAGATAGGTAAGTAATATTTTTGAAATAATTTTTACTCTAGGAAAGAATTATATTAACAATAAGATTATAATTATATTAACAATATATATAATATATATAAATATATATATATATATATATATATCTTGTTTTTCAAGTCAACACTAAGGCATTTTATTTTGAACTGACTTTATTCAACTAACGCTATTTTTGATCTTTTCTAACAGAGAGAAACGGACACGTGTTAAATATCAGAGTTGGCGGCGACTCAAAAGCCAGATGTTTTTCAAGTACACTTCTTATTGAAGAGATACATTTGAAATTTAAGCATGGCATACGAGGTAATAAAAATTAATGGTTGGAGTGGCAAAGTTTAGGGCCATGTGTTCTTCATTCTCGAACTGGATAATAAATTTAATACTTGAAGATGTAACGGGAAAATAAAAGCTAAAAGCGGTCTAGGGACTTAATTTTAGATCTAATTTAGTTATCTATATATATATATATATATATATATATATATAGTATAATAAGATAAAATAATAAGTGAGAAAGTCGTATTACCTACAAAACCAAAATATTTTTATTTTATATATATATATATATATATATATATATATATTGGATAATACTGTTAGGAATTTTGTGTAAAAAACACTTAAAATAGTGTAAATATTTATATCTGGATGTGTAATACGTTAACATTACTTTCTATTTAATTTATTTCATGTTAAAACTGTATTATTCGCAAACAACTCCGTTCTTTACATTATAATGGCTATTCAAAGCGAATTTGGCGATAGGGCCAAGTTGGCATCATTTTTGGCAACCATGTTGGAGACCATTTTTGGTGAGTAGAGACCCTATGGGTTCTACTGGAAATTAGTGGAGAAATCTACTAATATCACGATCATGATGAAAGCGCGTCTTTCTCGAAATATCCGTGAAGCCTATAAATAGAATAGTTGAAACTGAGTTAGTGTTGTTATGATCGTTACAGAATCTGTATAGTTTTGACTAGCGATTAGTTGGTGTCACTTTAACCAAGAAAATATCTATAGCCATTGCCGTTTTCATTTACCAAAATATTTCTTCAACGTGTCCTCAGTTACTTCTTCAACAACAAATCCTCCCTCTTTTCAACATATCTGTATTTATAAAAAGAAGTTCTTGGCATATTATTAAATATTTTCTCTCATCCACCTTTTTCAGAAGTAAAGGTATTTAGTTTTGGAGTCAAGGCATTTCTTCTCAGACTAGCACTTACTCTGGCTGATATTTTATGATTTTTTGAAAAGAATGAAAATTTTCATTTACTGTAACAACAAACATATATAAAAATAATCCACAAAATATACAATTTAGCTAAATAGAGCTTTTCAAATTTTTCTACCATTTGATTTTTAGAACCTTATTATTTTTTTAAAAAATTGATTTTCTCTACCTGTATTTCAAACATTTTAAAATATCCCTTTCTCCACCTCCATTGAAGTTGAATTTCCGAGCACCAAGTTTCAACTGCAGGCTTACAAAAAATATGCAAAAAATTCTTTATTTTTTATATTCCTCACCTGTTTCATACCTCCTCCTAAAACATTCCATCGTATATAACTCTTTCGTAGTATTTTTCATTCTCTGTTCGATAAAGTAATGCTTTTTTCCTGGTAAAAAGTTTGATCTCTGCATTTTAGACTTCCTTCAGGGTTTTCATGAATATCATAATTTTTCATTTTTCTTTTCACTTTTCTGGCATGAATATTTTGTTGTTGTTATTGAGAGCTGGGATGTTTTGCATCCCTTCAAAGGATGCATGACATTGCGTGTGGAAGATACTTTTCCAACAACCTCCCTACCTTTCATGAGTTATTTATTAAGTGTCTGTAATTTTTGCGATGCGTAAAAAATATTGACTACTACTCTAGTAACCTGCTGCAGAATGATTGATGAACTCAACTTAGAGTTTATTTTGCGTAATAACAACTCTCTCGTAGTTTTTCTTCACAATTAAATTATTTTTCTTAGTAACGTAACATGCAAGGTGAATAGAATTTTTTTGTCGGTTTTACTCCGTATTTTCTTTTGCATTTCCATCTGAAATAATAGAAAAATTCAAACTAATTTAAAAGTAACAGTTTTATAAAATATCCGTTTTTACATATTTTTAATTGCTTTCGCGTATCTCTCTTTGTAGTTCACTTTGACTAAATCTTTAAGTAGTCATTTATAAAATGTGAAACTGTTTTTATAGATACATGTGAAGAAAAGTGACATATATTAACGATTTTTATAATAACTAAATTCATACATAAATATGCTAAACTTAAATAATCTTTTGAATTTAAATTTTAATACATAAGTTTTTTATTTGTTCTTTAGTGTAGGCGTATATTACTCAGAAACATTAAAAAACTTACGCATAAATAATTTTTGTTTTAAATTATATTAAAAAACTCATTAAATTAAATTTATATTATCTGAATTTTAAAATGGTTAAAGTTAAATATGTTTAGAAACTACAAAAATTAATTATGGTAATTCTCTTTAGAAAGAAGTGTATATTTTACGAGACCAGAATTATTAAAAACTAATTTTTTTGCAATATTTACAGGATATTTAACAAATACAATTAATACAAATTTACATAATATTATTACATATCAATATTTCATAAAACTTATCTTAATAATTATAAAAAAAATAAATACACACACTTCAGAGCTAATTCCATGCTCAGAGCTAATGCACAACATGTACAAAAGATGTTTATGCCTTTATTTTTTATTTCCATGATTTTAAAAGCCTTCGCATGTTAAATATTGTACACGAATGAAAGCAAAATCAAATAACAATTTAATAGGTAAAATACATCAAAATCTAAGAACTGTATAAGTGCATTTGTTTAAATAAATATCTTAAAATATTTTAATAATAAAAGTGTTGAACTTCACACACATGGGATATACTATATATATCACCAAAAACAAATATATAAAAATGGGAGAGTTTTTCTATTCTTATGAATTAGATTTTTAATTATCTGAGTTATCAAAATAAGATTTAGTATTTGTGCTTTGGGAGAATCCGTTTTGAAGTTTTAATTTCATTCATAATAATATTATAAAACCACGCACAACTTTTAAATCTTTACCAAATCCATTTGATCTTCCCAGTAAATAATTCACAAACTAGAATTTTTGCATGAATTGCACAATTCTTTCCTAAAATGATTTATTACTGCATATATAATGACAATCTCATTAATGCGCATTAGAAAAATAATTAATTCATTTTTTATCAGGTTCTTTTCTAGCAGATTATCTGAAATGTAGGCATGGTAGTTGCTGTTTAGCATCAAACATTGCTCCAGTACTTAATGAAAAATGCAGGTAAAGCTTTGAAATTTTGCAGGCATATTTATAAAGATTTGCGGTATCAAATAAGCCAATAAAAATTGTTCCGACAGTTTAATGATTTTTAGGGTACCATATCGCCTTAATGACCGCACTAATAATTTAACTCTTTAAACATCAACTTGAATAAAGATCACAGTACCTGAAGTCTCGCAGTCTTCAATTGGTTTCGAGTTGGCTTTAACTCTTTTTCAATACTTAAACTAAAAATTTTCTTAATATTCCAACTTTCCTACACAGTTTACGTATACGTTTCACTGCCAATTTACTTCACTTCTCATCTATTCACTGTTTACTTCACTTAAAATCTATTCTCACTTCGCTAACTCTCAACCTCGTGAATAAAGAATATATATATTTGAATTAATTTGCATAATCACGCTTTCTGTCTATTCGGAGAAGGTTGGTCGAAAAATGCTGGCCGAAAAGAATTCCCCAGATTCTAATAAAAGGACGTGTATAGATTCGTCAAAAATATTCCAATTCATGACTCGACAGACCTAAAGTTGGCATGGTGTGAAAGTTTGGAGAGGGGAGACCAAATTTAAGTGTCATCCTCTTTACTTGAAAGTGGTTCAAAATTACGGTATCCGGGGGCATTTGACAACGTGCTAGGATTATGATCAGGCAGAAGTGGTTGCCTAGTGGTTATGGTCACGAACATTTGTCCAGCGTATTGAATAAGTGTCATGTAGAGGGACTGATACACGTTAAATCTTTCGAGTCCTCACAATGGCGTGATGTGTGGCCGCGGTAGCCTATTGGCCAAGGTAATGGACTCGTGGATGGCCACTGAAGACCTACCGCGTAGGGGTGTGATGCACGTTAAATCTGTTGATAGCTCAAATGTCCTCCCGTTGGTGTGATGTGGTAGTTAGGAGAGGGGGTGCCAGCTCAGGTGTCATTCTCGTCACTTGACCATGGTTCAAAATTACGAGGTCCGTCTTCCTAAGCCCTCGTGTAGCTGAACAATGCAACGTTAATATTCACTCACTCAGCGTGATGTTGTGGTTCGGAGAGGGAAAGTTCTAGTTTAGTTGTCAGCCTCGGAACTTGAATGAAATTTAAAATAATGAGGTCCACTCCCCCATGGCCCGCATGTGGCTTAACAGTGCAACGCAAATAAACACTCCCCTACTCGATTATGACCACTTGATAAAGGCTATCAAATATGTTCATTAGATTCAAGCAAAAAAATAAAATGTTTGTTATGGACCAAGATTTTGGTACACCTTTTGATTAGTAAATATAAACTCATGGACAAAAAAATTAGCGCACCAAGAAGGAGTCGTCAAAATGAAACAAAATTTTACATGCGTAATGACTACTTTGTTATAAGTAAAGGATTATAAAATCAAAAAAAAGGATCCTTTATTTCAGATAAAAAGGCTAAAGAATAGAGGATCTAATACCCTGTAGAACCCCCTCTAGCGCGAATGCACGATGCGATACGATCGGGCATTGAGGAATACAAGTTCTGTATGATATCTGGGAACATTTCATTCCTTATTTGCTGCAACCTTGCCATTAGTTCGTTAAAACTCGTGGGATGCCCAAATCGCCATCCCAAATGATCCCAGATAGCCTCGACAGGAGACAAATCTGGGGATCGGGCATACCCAGGAAGGGTAGTAATAGTGTGAAGAAAGTCATGTGAAACTTTTTCCGTGTGAGGAAAAGCATTGTCTTGTTGAAAAATGGCCCCTGGTAGCTGTTGTATGAGTGCCAACCCATGTGGTTGCAGGATGTCATAGAAATACCGCTGGGCTGACATGGGGCAACGGATCAATACTAGGAGGGACCGTGTATTGGTAGGCAATGACAACCCATACCATCACACCAGCTGTGGGGGTGGTGTTCGCTTTAAAGAAAGGGCAGGATTGAAGCGTTCACCACGGGTCTCCACACACGAACAGGTTTGTCATCACTGCTGAGATTGAATCTGGATTCGTCACTAAAGACCAACTGGTTCCACTCCGCTGCAGTCCAGTTTCCTCGTGCGCGGCACCACTCCAAACGGAGGCGTCGATGGGTGCACGTCAAGAGCAGCACACGAAATGGGCACTTCGATCCCAAATGTCCTTCAGCCAGGCGACATCGTGTAGTTCGAGAAGAAACAGGGGCCCTTAGTGAAGGTGCTACCTGTGCCTGGATGGCGGCCGATGAAGCAGTTGGCTGTACGCGTGCATTTCTTACGATCTGGCGGTCTTCTCGACGACTGGTCTGTCGAGGGTGTCCTGAACCTGGTTTTCGTGTAAATGACATCTCTCGGATCCACTGGTCCCAACACCTCCTCACAACACAATCAGAACGGCCTAATTGACGATCTACTCAACTAGTTGACCACCCAGCTTCCATCATGCCGATGATTCTCTCTCTCTCAAACTGTGACAACTGCTCATATTATCTTAAAAAACGGCGTAATGGCATGTCTACCTCAGCCCTTCCTTTGTAAACGATTCAGCGCACTCAAACAAGCTTTGGTTACCTGTTTTATACTACACGGAGAACGACGTTAAACCCCCTCTAACGGCTATACTTAATGCGCAATCACGTTGCCTTTCTAACCATTTGCATATCTCCCCGACATTTATCTTCATGCCAAGTTTTTTTACGATTCCGCAATTATTTCTTGGTGCGCTAATTTTTTTTGTCCATGAGTGCATCTAAGCGAAAATTATTTTTGGCAATAATAAATTAATTTCATGTGCATGACTCAAAACTATTTAGTAGAAAATATAAGATAAATATATTTTTTTTTCATTCAGTGACGGTTACTTATCGCAACCCATAGGTTGCATGTGTGAGAGGATTCGGAGAAGAAATAGATATGATTTTAAAAATAGTTACTTTTAACTTAGATCTAACACTTTATGAATGATTACAACTTATTCCTTTCTCTTGGGAGCAATCTTAAATCCAAATTTTTAGTCTAACTTATGAGATTATTCAAAAATGCTTATCTTTGATCACAGTTCTTTTTACAATTCCTTTTCGAACAACGACAGCTTGGTACAAATCCACTTCTATTTCCTTTTACAAATCCAGGGGTATGCTAAGATGAATATTAACTTCAACTCGTCTGTCATCCTAGTAGCAATTCAATTTCAACTCTTCCGAGATTTCACGATTAACCTCATACACCCCAATGCCAGGTTTTAAATAGCATTTACACAATCATAAAATTAAGTGATCTCTACGGAAAGCGGTTTTTGAACTAAAATCACAGTTAAAGATTAGTTTCCTCTAAGGATTAGCTGAAGTTTCGCAGATAAACCATTTACAAACTAAAAGTAGATAGATCCTACCGTCATTTTAATAGCATATATAACTTCAGAACAGTAAATGTAAATAACTATTAATACAACGTTTTCAATCTCAAATCAGAAAAATAAATTTCACGACTTCATTTTGGAGCAGGCCCTCATAAATTGATTATTTATGTTTATTTGAACACCATATGTTGCATTTCTACTCAGTCGTAGGATAACGTGTTCATTGCCAAATAAATTTGGAGTGCATAACTGCAATTTTAAAATAATAGTCCAAGTTTATAAATTAGATCATGCTTTTTAAAGCCACTATGTCTGAATGTAATATTATTTAAGATGTTTTACAAAATTCATATATTTTTCTATTATTGAACAATCCCAGTTCTCAATCTAATTTTTGTTGCTCTAAGAACTTAAGCCATGTACTTACTTTTAAATGTGAAAAATTATCTCGGAACGATAAGCTGAGAGATTAAATTGAAAGCAGACCTTGTTCGATATTTTGCACTATTTGATAAGTTTAACAAAAATTACATTTTTATACTTACAATCACCATCAAATGCACAAAAAATTATATATGCAAATATCGCATTAATAATTCCATAAGATAAAAAAGGTATTATACTCACAAAATGTTTTATGGGCTCTTGGCTTATGTTCACTTATATTCTTAATCTTACTTGAAAAGTATAGTTTCAGTAAAAAAGAAGAAAATATTACATCAAATTTGACAATAGAAAAAAAAGGACATCTTTAAAAATATTTGAAAATTGATGCATGGTTTTACAAAAATACTTTTGTTGTAAGTAGCAAAATGAATAAAAAAATATATTGATAATTTAATAACTGAAGAAATATTTGGTTATTTGAGATAATTATCATCTTCATGATGAATATTATTATCATCTACCTCATGGATTTAATTCAAAATTATGTATTAAATGAATCGACAATTATAATAAACAATCTTCTTTTAAATAAATCCATGTAATTTTACATAAAAATTATAATTTAAAAAACACTAACATGTTTATAGTTTATTACATTTATCCTGATGAAAACTTAATCAACATCATAGAATTTTTTTCTGATCTATCTTTACAGTGGAAACAAATTCTTAAACGTAAGCTACTAAAGTCCTCTTCCAGATAGGGAGGCACGTTCTCGAAAAATAACTGAGAAATTGAGTACTATGTTTAGGAAATATATCTAAATATGAAAGATCGTATTGAAGCTTTAATTTTTTTGCTTTTTCATTCTCACTGGATAAACTTAGGTACCACGGGCAAAAAGAATTATTTTCTTACCAGTTTTCTACATCCTTTTAAATATATATTTCCTCCATCCCCAGAATTATTTTTCAAACGCCATATACCTATAACTAGGTCAAAACCTATAATATGAGGAGTATATATGTATATATAAATATATAATGTGTGTGTGTGTAAATTACACTTTAAAAAAAGAGTTTTCTTAGAGTTAATTGTTTTTCCTTAGTTCTCTTTTATTTTTCGTTCTATTCATTTAAAATATTCTCGTATACACTCTTTCTAAATTCCTTTAGCATTGCTTTTCAACTGGTGTTTTTTTTTTTTTTGTTCGATTGGGGTAAAACTTTTATTTGCTTAAAATTTTGACTTGCGCTTTTAAAAGTCCTTTATTGATTTTTATAGATACTTTAATAAAGCTTTTCATCACCCACTACGTGAAAAGTAGTTTGTGGAAACAAGGCAAAATAACCCAAAGCTCAAATTTAATTAATTCAATTAAAAGTCCTAAAACATTAAAAAACCTTGTATGACATAATTCTTTTATTAAACCTTTAATGCCATTTTCCTTCGTATACACATTGACAAATCAAACGTTCAAATTCTTAAATTAATTAGATTTAAAACATTCATAAATTCAGGATCTTGAAAGAGTGACAGACTATTTTTTTAAAGAAATCTTTTTCTTTTGATATGAACTACCCAGCATTCAAAACTCAAACTGCGTCTCCAAAATGACGAATTTATATACGCTTTTTTAATAATTAACATTTAAATCGATTCAAAGGAGTTCCAGGCTAAAGTTGAACTTTAAAAAAAAAAAAAAGCAAGTCGACCAATAAACTGAAAAATGTTTTTTAGGAAACTCGGCTAAAGTTTGTTTGCATAAATAACTACATTTCATACACTTATATAATTAAATTTCGTTATTTTAATGAAAGACCTGATTATTTTTTATAACTGAAATAACTAACAACTGCATGATTGAGGTAGTATCTGATTAGAAATAAGCTATTCGCTCATGTATTATATACTTTCTTTGAAAATAGGACGCCATAAATTTAGAAACGCACTGTTACGTTTCTTCCTTAGAAGTTATGTTTAAAATTTTTAAAAACATTTTTTAAATTTCAGAAGAAAAATTTTAAAAAAGCATAAAAAAAGGTTATTATGTTCGATCATGCATGGAAAGACTTTTATTCCCGTTATTAGATATAATTAAATGGCTAGCATGTTACGTATCACTTAAGTTTACATACACTTGAATGTTACAAACACTTAAATCTTACATTTAATTCAATATTAGATACTTTAATTAAAAATTTTCTAGAATACAATGGAAAAATGGTTTAGTGCAAGTGTGTGTGTGCGTGTGTGTATGTGTGTATGTGTGTGTAACTCACTCACTCATTCATCATGTTATCTCCAGAATTATAAAACCCCACATATTTGAAATTTGTTAAGCATGTTTCTTTTGTTGAACACAGCTTCACTAAGAATTGATTTTATGGAAATCGACTGCTATGGGAGTAGTGAGGAGTTTCTGGGACGCATCGATAAAAAAAATTCCCATTTTCGAACTACTAGACCTAAAATAATGAAATTTCGTCTGTAAGTTTCTTTTATTGAATTGGAATCAGCTAAGAACAGGCCTTTCGGCAACCAATTCTCAAAGAGGGTTACGGGCCTTATTGATAGTAAATTTTCCATTTTTCAGCTAGTACATTTAGACTCTAAATTTGGCAATCATGCTTAATTTGCTAAGTGAAATCCATCAAAAATGGTTTTGGGGGAATCCATGTTAAGGGAGGAAGTTACGGGTGTATAAAAAATAATTCAACTTCAATTTTAGAAATAATTATTCAGAATTCATATCCCTTTTAAATCAAGAAAGGAGAGTTATAAGGATATTTTTCTATATAAGCGAACGCTTAATACTAAGACTTAGAAATCATTAATTTATGTATATATACATGTATATATGTATATAAGTTACAGTTAAAGTGTACAATTTAAATATTTCATAGAGTAACTATTCGTGAAATAACTAGATAAGTCAGTTAAAGTATATAATCAATGAACAATTTTACACTTTACCTAGTTATTCCATGAAATAACTCGTTATTCTATGAAATAACTAATGATAGGTCGTTAAAATAAAAAAAACAATTTGAAAGTTATTTTATAAATTAATTTATCATAAATGGCTAAAACCTCTCGAAAAATACATTTTATTCTTATTGCGGAGGATTAATAGATAAATAAATAGGAAAAGCAGATGATATAATTTATTATTGCTCATATTTTTAACATTATTTAAACAGAAAGGAAAAAAAGAATATGTTTTACATGTGTCACTGGAACAATTAACCCGGCACTTCTCGCGCACCCCCCGGCAAACTTTTTTCAACGGTCCTTCTAAACATTTATTGGAAAACGGATAGTTTCTCGTGTAGCTGACTTTAAGGTCATATCCTTTGAGGGGACTTAGCTTGTAGGCGAATTCCAAATATATAGTTTTGGATATCACCTCTTCGGGTATGTAATACCCTGCGCATGAATCAGCGTTACAGTTCTGGATGTATGAACGCGTTCTAAATCTTTCTTATGCTATGGCATATTATTGTAGTTATGATGAAGAAATGCTATAATTAAGTAATTTAATAAATACAGTATTTAATAGATATAGTACAACAGTATTTTCGAAGGAAGAAATTCTATTCGCGGTTATGATGAGGAAAAATCAAATCATGAAGAGTACAACAGCAAGTATGATTCCTCACTGAAATCGATCCAGATTTAGAAAAGAGAGACACTGTTGAAAATAAATGTTTTATATGTAGAGACACAAAAACATTTGAGAAGAACGTAATTTTAAAGGAGATAACTGGTACACATCTTATACACTTTCAGATAAACTTTTGAAAAAAACTATTATTGGAACAAAATAAGAGAAAATAAAAAAGAAATTGCAAAGTTCTTAAGTTTAAAGAATAGAGAAGTTTACTAATAACGTTTAGTTTAAAAATGATTCAGATTTAAAAAAATTAAGATCGAGTGAAAACATCGCACTCACTCACGACGAGATTAAAGGAGTGTATAAATAATGCACTGAATGCCTTTATAAAAATAAAAAATCAGAAAAACTAAATTTACATGCGAAAAAGTAATAAACATGTGTATATTTCCTACTTTTCTTCCTTTTTAACTTTTATATACAAATTTTACGGTAAAAACACAATATGAACAACCAGGGGTATGATACATTCTGCGAGAGAACTTTAGGTTTTTTTTACACGCGGTGATGATGGATTAACTTTTCTTCTCCTTGAATATTAAGTACATGACAATGCTGAATTAACTAATGATCACGTAGTATTTTTTTCTGAGCTGTTTTAGCTGTTTTACTTTTGCTATCAAAGTTAATAATTTTTGAAAATTAAGTGCTGCAATTTTTCCTTTGTCCACTTATTTAATAAATAATTAAATCTCTCGCAATTGAATCTTTCTTATTCACAGGTTAGTCTCCCATTCCTGCAGAATACATTGCTTAAAAACAAGTTGATGAAATATTTGTTAATAATTCAAAATGCAAAACGCTAACATAAATACATCGCCTAAATGCTATCTTTAAAAGCAATGAAATGAAGGGTACACACACGTCATTGCAAAACCGCTTTTAGCAGTTCAAAACGGACTAAAGGCAGCTACAACCTGTTCAAAGAGCTTTCGCAAGTGCGGTATTTCATACTTTAATGATCAAGTATTTGTTATTCTATAGAAAACATTTTTAAACTGTAAAATTCAATAATTTTACAAACTTTAACTGACTTGTCTAGTTATTTCAAGAAACACCTAGTTATTCTATGAAATAACGGATTTCACACTTTAACGGTAACATATATACACTCATGTCCATAAATTAAGGATAATTCAGAATCCCACAGAAATTGAACTCTAATATAAAAATTTCACCTGTAGAAATAGCACACACATCTTGAAGAAGAATATGCAAATTACAGGAAAACACCAGATGGCGTGGATAGTACGTCACAATGATGAGAGTGTAAGAGAGGGGTATATAAGGAATGGTGGCAAAAAAGTAAAATTGTTCACAAGCGCTTTAAAAGCCTTTCAGTGCAATAACCGCATAGTTATGGCACAAAGGAAGCATTTGGATGATTTCTTACATGGTAGAATTATCGGACGACAGGAATATGGACTTACCCAGCTAGAAGTATCAGAGGAACTTGGAATCACCCTGAGTGTCATCTCCAGGCTTTGGCAACGATTCCAAGATGATGGTAATGTGAGTAGATGTTACAGCACAGGTCACCCCCTCAGTTACAACGCCGAATGAGGACCGGTATTTGGCAGCTACTGCTAAAAGAAACAGACGTAGCACAACATCAGACCTGTCTCGTCAGCTCTCTTCAGCTACCGGTACGACAGTTTCAAGGCAGACCGTGTACAGACGCTGAGGGCACATTGGTCTATATGCTCGTAGGCCTGTCAGATGTGTTCCCCTTACCGCAACTCACTGCCGCCTGCGATTAACCTGGATTAGAGAGCATGCATTGTGGACACCGCAACAGTGATCTAGTGTGATGTTTTCCGACGAGTCCAGGTTTTGTTTGCAGTCTGATTCTCGCCGGACTTTCATATGGAGAGCGCCAGGTACCCGTTACCACCAAGAGAACACCATTGAACGACACCGTTACGGTGATGCAGGATGGCTCGTTTGGGGAGGAATTATTCTTGGTTCCAGAACTGACCTGCATGTTCAGAGTGTAACGATGACAAGCCACATCTATCGGGATGTCATTCTGGAACAACATGTACGTTTGTTTCGGGGCGCCATGGGTGCTGAATTTTTGTTTATGGATGAAACGCCCGTCCTCACCATGCAAACATTGTAGACGAATGCCTTCAATCGGAGGATATCACCAGTATGGATTGGCCAGCATACTCACCGGACTTGAATCCAATAGAGCATGTGTGGGATATGCTTGGCCGACGAATTGCAGCCCGTCAACCCCTCCCACCTGTCTACCGGAACTTAGGAGGGCATTGCTTGATGAGTGGTGTAATATTCCCCAAGATCAGATTGATAATTTGATACTCAGCATGCGTATTCTTTGTATGGCCTGTATTGCATCGTCTGGGAGACATACTCCGTATTAACCATCGTACCTACCATGTTATACTGTTTTTTGTAAATAGGTTCTCTTTTGAAATTTGCTCCAGGGAGTAAAAATCGCAATTTTTATTAATTTTGTCAAACATATAGCAGCTTTTTTGCTCCTTACCTTTTGTTTAATAAATAAACTTTACAAATAAGTCAAATTTGTTTTGCTTCTGTCTCTTTCTTTGCCTGAACTTCATTATCCTTAATTTACGGACATGAGTGTATATAAACAGTATATATTCATACACCATTATGAAATATCCAGCTAAGTGGATGGGTAACAGCTAGTATATATATGTGTGTGTGTATTCTTATAATAAATGTACTTATGCATGTATTTAATTTTTAATTTTTATTATCTATATCGCATATACTGTGACTCTTTAATCTTTTTATAATTCTATAAAACCCTACACAGAAACCACTAAACTGAATTATGTCTAAGCCCAATTTGTACTTTCTTTGTGTGTGTGTGTGTGTGTGGACACAAAAATATCAACAAAACCCCCAAGAAACTTTATTTCGAATTCAGTTCCTCCTAAAGTAAATACTTGAAGACTTGGAACTAAGATCGCTCTTGCAGAAAACCGATCCACATTCAAGAATTTTGCAATTCTTATACTTTTGAAAGAGAGGGGGAAAATGAAATACTTCTCTGTTTGGTAAGAGGAGATTTCAGATTTAAAAATGGAATCTATTCTTTTCATTTCATTTTCCTTGCAGGCCTAACCCTACTTTTTTGAAAACCAGTGACAACGATATTCAACCCCTTCTTACCTGCTTTCTATAACCTTTAAAATATTTCTTTCAATTCCCATCATTGAATTTCGAGCATCGAACATAGAATTCAATGTCGAATTTTCCAATACAAATCAAAAGGATTTCTCCCATCTTTCCTTTCAAGATATCTTCAATCTTTATTCTTTTCGCTCCTCTTTCATACCTATATCTATTTTTATTTTTCGTTGTTTAAAAAACTACAGTTTTCTACGCGTAAGAAATAGGGTACTTGCGTGTTGGACTTTGTCCAGAGTTTTTTCATATCATAATAATTCAATTGCTGTTAAGAGCTTTAAAACGAAATTTATCTTGCTGGTTATTGATGAGTGGATGTTTTGTACCACACATGATACCAAATTTGGTGTTATGTGCTAGATGCATTTGTTAACCTCGTGCTCCATTTTGGCTGAGTTATTTATTAAGTGTTCTGTGTTTTTATATCTCTTTTGCACATAAAAACTAAGAAGAGATAAACCGTTTCAGATTGAAAAGGATTAATAAAGTTAAAATAGAGATTATTTTACGTAGATTTCTATTTTTATACTGTTTTTTTTCCTTTCTTTTCATGTTTTTTCTCATGCAAAACAATACGGCTATAGTATTAAGTAATCACTTTTTAGCGCGTTTTTCACGTAGTGGAACAAAAGCGCTATTAGGACGCAAATTTCGTCTTCGTCTTCGTTCCATATATTGTCGTACCTTTTTCTCAGCCAATAAGCAACCAATTGACCTCGGATTTTCGGCATTTGGTCGCATTTGTGCCCTAGATGAGCCGAAGCATATTTAAATTTTCCCATAGTTTTCCCGAATTTTCCTACAAATTTTCCTGAATTTCGCTAGTTTATAACAAAATGTTCTCAATTTTTACCTAGTAAATTTATTGTTTTAAACTTGAAAGAATAAATACATAGAAGCGAGTTTTATGCCTAGACAAGGAGTTAAGTCACCTTGTCCGGGCTTTTGTAGGTTCCGTAAAAAAATTTTTTTTTTTGCTTTTTTATAGTGTTGATACAGATTTGTGTCATTATTTCTTTTCAGCTCAATAGTAGTACATTTAGAGGAGTGGTACAGTACACTACTTTCTGTTAGTAAAAAGTTCATTAATTGCATTATTGTAAAACACAACATGTGAAAAACGCGCTAAAATTACTTGGCCAAGGCAATGATTGATATCTTGTTTCGTTTTTAGAGGAATGCACATTATCCGGTCTCTATGAATTTTCGACATCTCTTCCAATTTTTAGAGAAATATTTGTTGAAATAATTTCTAACTTTTAGTGGGCAAAAAAAAACATGCTTGAACTCATATTTTCCCATTAATTTTAAATCAATTGAAAAATTGCAGAACTACCATCCAGTTAAAAAGGGGAAAAGTATTTTTGATTTATCTATGTCAGAAAATGATGGAAATAATTTATCGCTTTCCAAAAATATCTAATAAATTATTTTAAATTTCTGAAAGAATCCCCTTAAAATAGCTCTGTTTTCTAAAAAATATAGACACACATTTGTTGAAAAAATCTTAAATTTATTCATTACCTTTCTTCTACGAGATTCATAATTTGCTACAGTATTCTTGTACTTTGCAAAATTATTAAAAATAATCAATAAAAACCTTATACTGATATATAAATTGAAAATTGTAGGCATTTAATGAGGTATGATTAATTAAACGTAATATTTTTTTTTTTGCTATGTATGCTTAAAAGAAATTATTTCCTTTCGTAAAATTGTGGCCAATATACAATAAGACAACATCTATAAGAAATATTCTCTTTCTCTCTCTTTCTCTATTGATTATTGTAAAAAATAGAAATCTATTGACATATAGAGGGTCATATTATTGTTATTCTTTCAAAGTTTCTGATTGAAAAGGAATTCTAAAAAATGTCATTATTAATCCAAAAACCCAGAATAGTTTAGTTATATACAATTTATTGGTGTACACAAAAATGTAGCTCAATTTAGGAAATTAGAAGGCTAAATGTGATTAATAAAAAGAGTCTCTATCTCTCTCTCTCAAAATATTTTTTTTGTTTTTTTTCTTCTTAATCTAAAAAGAATTTTAATGCTACTAAAAATGAAATTTGACTGAATCTAGATAATAGTAAACTAATTATTTATCTTCGATACATGATCGTACATGTTTGGAATGGTGACCTTCTATAAAAATTTGCCTAAGATTCTGGAAACAGTTTATACTGAAATTTCCAATTATATCTCTTTTATTAATGTTTCCAAATATGCATTTGCTTTACTTTTACAATTAATAAAATCAAACATAAGAAGCCTTTTATTAACAGAACATGGAAAAATGACACAAAAAAATTTTACAAAATGACCTGAAGAGGATTTGCTTTCAATGTTTTTTATCCTATACAAATATACACTGAATTAAAGTGTAAGACAGAAAATATTATATTTATTACTTTCACAAACCGTGACAATTAGGAATAGTTTTTTTATGATTGGCAACACATCTGTTTACGGAATTTTCGTTGCTTTCATTCCGTCCGCTCGTTTCTCGTTTGTTCGTTTTATCTTCGATATTTCACTTAATCGGCTCTCTTGTTTTTAACTGCTTTTTATTCTGATTGTTAATATATTTTTCAATTGTTGAAAAATGTTATTCAGAGCAAAGTAATTCATGTTCCTTTGTAATTGGTCCACAACTTCTTTTGGAAAACACTTCTGTAGCTCATACATGAACGCTAAAAGATTTTATCTGAAGCACTGTAGAAGAAGGCAAACTTTCGAAGGATATTTCACAGAAGATATTAGGGAGAAGCATAAATTGCCTGAGTTTTACATGAGTAATATGCACATAATAAGTTTTTTCGCTATTTTGTTGTACCCAGATTAGATCTGATATTTAGTCAATGTCGTTCTTTCAAGCTACATTCAGGCTATTGTTGACAGTTCTCGTAATTTGAACCTCAGCCAAGTGACGAAGACGACACATGAGAGCCTCTCACACTCAAAAATTCATTAGATCAAAGTGAGGACTTTGATCTTCGACAGATTTAAGTTCCGAAAGCCCCTCTACACAGAGAGTCTTCAGTGGCATCAGGACACGCACCCGCTACTCGATAGAAACAATGTTAGTCAAAAATTCGTTAGGATAACCACATGACATGGGCGCCCACAAGGGAGTGGGGTCCAGGGTCCGAACACGCCGAATAGCCTTTGATTTTTTTTTCGATTTATTATAATCCCATGCATATAATATGTACAATTTAATTAAGTATTTATTATTCATAACTAAATTTATTAATTAAAGCTAATTAATTATTCAATAATTATTTTACAGTTTTTTTGTTCCCGAAAATCAACAAAATAAAAAAAAAATACGTTGGGCGGCGTATTGGAGCATGATACGAGAATGGTGAACTTCCAAACCTGGACCCCACCCCCCTCTCTCCCTTGAAAAATTATTGCGTGTGCCACTGCCACTTAACTACTACTACCTTGTTGTATTAAGAGGGAAAGAGAAATAGTTTGTATTAGGTGATAGACTACACTTTGGGGTCTTTACATTTTCAGTTTATACTGCAATAACAGCCCCATTTCCAAATATTTTGCTTCTTCTTAGAAACAAAAAGTGCAATGAAATATACAAAAGATTTGTATTAGCTTCCTACAAATTATTCCTTAAATTATTTTTAACTTGTACTATGATGACAAAGATTTCAACGGCCATGAAGAAGTTAAACAATTGTCACGCAGATTCTGTTGTGAAATGTGAATGCATCGGGCACATCCAAAAAATGAGTAGAGACTCCCAAAAAAATAAAGTTAGAAATAATGTACTACGTTGGAAGAAATTTATGAAAAGTTTCATAAATAAGCTATAAAATTATTGCGTTATATCAATGAGGTCTAACACCGGCATTTAACCACAGATGCAAACTGCAACAAATATTATATTTTCTCATGCGTGCCGCAGAACTAGAACTCAAATGCATGAACAAAGTTCAAACTGCAGAGATAATAAGTGAAAATATCAGCGTGTATTTTATGTAGGTTATCATTTAAAACGCAGATTTCTTCATTTAAGTTACATGGAGATAACATATTTCATAAAACATTAAAATACAACTACATACATGTAGGATAATACATGGAACTATCTTTGTTAAAGGTTGGATTATATCTCTTTAACGAAGACGGTAACTTTAATTATATAACAGCTTGTTAGATCAACGCCATCTGGCGGGCTCTTGAAACGCCAACACAAATAATATTCCGGCAGAGGCCCACTAACAACCGAAAGAAAACATAGTGTTTTTGAACATCTGCGCTCGCTCGCTAACCAGGTGGTAAATTTCAGTCACATTACATAATGAGCTTCTTTCTTAGATTATTATATATATACCCTCTAGTTATATATATATATATATTCCATATATATATGTATTTAAAACTGCTTAAATTTAAATTTCCAATGTTGTGTGTTAGGCGGAAATCAACAATAAAATTAAATGAAACTTGTAGTGTGTTTTATTGCATTTTCGAAAAAGAAAAATGCCCTGTCCCACCCAGTATATTTCATTCGCACTCCTTCATACTAAGCTTAACGGCTAAGGCTTGCGCACTCCGAGAATTTAATAGACACTAAACCCAGCCACGGCGACGGTACCCCTCCCGGGACCGAAGCCAACACATTAACGCAACAACCAATCAGGTTACTCCCTCTCGACACGCTGGAAGGGAGAACTCTTAGACTTAACTTGCACACTTTTCACACCCACTACACGCCACGAATAGCTGTGACCCCATTGGGCGGGCAGTCCAACCTCCCGAGGCTTCTATTGGCCGAGGGAACTGCAAGTAAATTCTTAATTGATCTGATCATCAGAATTCTCATAGTATGTAGGAAAGTTTCTGCTTCCTATTTTTCTTAATTTATCTATGTATTATTTAAATGTAATTTTTTATTTTTCTAAATATTTCTTAACTTTATTTTTCACCTTAACTATCTTAAATAAATTCTTTTTTTAATATCTAACGTGGGCAAGTAATAATTCAATGCGCATTCACCACTCAAGACAGGAGATAAAAGCCCTGACGGGCTAGGTGCTCCAAATAAAATCTCAGCTTCAACCTTTCCACCGAACGCCTCCCCAAGCCCATCTTCTCCGTACCAACATCACATGAACATGTTCAAAATAGAAAGTCCCCGTGCCCCACCTTGTTGCTGACCTTGATCCTCTAGGGGCTGTTGGAATGTTCTTTCTCACCCCTCTATTTAGTTCAGCGCTTCTCAAACGTTCAATATTTGCGACCCAATATTCAGTCATAATTTTCATCGCGCCCCCCTCCAACAGTAACAATGAATTTAATTCAATAATAATATACTTTGACGCTAAAGCTACAATACGACTTAAACCTCCTTAATGCTACTGGTGTATATAAGCGTTTCGCTCAGCCAGTGCGTTAATTGCCCCGGACGTATAAATACGCCTTACCGAAGTACGATCTTTTCTCTGCACTGCTATCCATAAAATTATTTCGAAAGCTTTGAAATTGAATAAAACGACCGTGAGATTGTTTGCGAAGGATTTATTTGAAATAATTTGTTTATTTATTCCTTTTCTCCCACCGCCCCTCAATACTCATACGCGCATTTTCGTAGAAAACAGTGGCATGGGGAGCGAATCGCTTAAATTTTAATCGGCAGTTTGGGATTAATAATAAACCGTACAAATTATCAAGATATATGCTAAATTTTGTATATAATTTTATATATGACAGGCCCATGGTGTCACTGGTAATTATTAAACTTGCTCTTAACTTACAATTATTAAATTAATTATCAAATACATTGCGCAGTACTGGTACATTCATAAGTCAGAATATATTTTGTTTGTTTACTTTTAGTAAATAAATAATTCTTTTAAATAATCTTTTCTTTTCGACTTGCAATAGGTTCGCGCCCCCCCCCCTTTGTAGAATTATCATGAATCTCAAGTGTATACAGAGTGGTCTAGGCATCGGATCATGGCTAGCGTGTCATGAGCTCGATCCTAGTACCACTAAAGATCCGCCGTGTAGGGAAACTATGCACGTTAAATCTGTCGAGAGCTCAAACGTCCTACCGTTGGCGTGGTGTGGTAGTTAGGAGAGGGGGGGTGATAGCTCAGGTGTCGTCCTCGTCACTTGACCATGGTTCAAAATTACGCGGACCGTTGCCAAAAGCCCTCGTGTTGCTTATCAGTGCGACGTTAATATTCTCTCACTCACTCATCGTAAAATGAAAAACAAGATATCAATCATTGGCATGGCCAAGTAATTTTAGCGCGTTTTTCACATGTTGTATTTTACAATAATGCAACTAATGAACTTTTTACTACTTTTTTTGTGAAGATTTTCTCCAAAATGCAGGTAGATTTTTTTAAAAAAACTTTTTGCAAACAATAAATTTACTAGGTAAAAATTGAGAACATTTTGTTATAAACTAGCGAAATTCAGGAAAATTTGTAGGAAAATTCGGGAAAACTATGGGAAAACTTAAATAGGATTCGGCTCATCTAGGGCACAAATGCGACCCAATGCCAAAAACCTGAGGTCAATTGGTTGCTTATTGGCTGAGAAAAAGGTACGACAAAATATGGAACGAAGACGATGACGAAATTTGCGTCCTAATAGCGCTTTTGTTCCACTATGGGAAAAACGCGCTAAAAACTCAAACATATAATGTTTTATATTGTTAAAAGAAGTGTTTGGAAGTAATTACATTTCACGTACTCAAGTTTTTTAATGGCACAAACGATTTTCGACAGATCGGGAGACGTTTGAAGATGATAAATCGCCTCGTAACATCAAGAACTAATGAAAACTTTTTTAAAAAAATTATTGAAATCGTGCAAAAAAACCGACAATTGAGTGTTCGGATGATATCAGATTTTTCAAACATTGACAGAGAGACAATAAAAAAATTTTGGGCGAGAATTTGTCTATGACGCACGTTTGAGCAAAACTGGTAACGAAACACTTGGTCAAGACAAACTGTAAAATAATTATCGGCAGAGAAACGCATTGCTGTACTCAAGCATCCACCGTACTCACTAGATCTCGTACCATTTGATTTATACTGGTTTTTTGTTATACGATATATATATTAAAAATTCGTTGAAGGGATTACATTTTGATTCTGTGGATGAGATGAAGGCAAAGACTGCAAACTTTCTGAAGAGGAGGACAACTAATGAGCCACAGTACTGCTTTGTACGGTGGAAAACTCTTATGCAGCTATGCATTGCTAGAGAAGGGGAGTATGTTGAATGGGATTAAAAAGTATTTGTTTATTAATTCAATAAAATTAATTTTTAAGACTATTCCGGTTATTTAATTGTCGCACCTCATATGCGGTAGATATAAATGCTTTAACACGATATATATGTATAAGATCTCATATTTACTAATTACATTTTGTCTGATTATCATAAAATTATAAATAAACATTCCTTTACGACGTTGCTTGTTTCATTAGAGCTTTACTAGACTAGGAAATAAAATTTACTGTCATAATTTCTAATTGCGAGAAATAAATCCCAAAAGAGCTTTAAGGAATGTATAAAAATGCGTTTCTTATATTTAAATGGCTAAATGGGGTACCTTAAAAAAAGATATGAATAGCGTTTTCTTTTTTACTTCGAGGATCGTCACTGCATTTTTAATTTTATTTTATTAACGTGCATAATGAGAAATGTTGCTTAAAAAATTTATGCATGATTTTAACAATTATTGCAAAAAATTGCTAATATATGAGACTGTATACAACGGGAGGCTATAAAATGCATTGTAGTGTTGTTATTTGATATTTGATTAAAATATGGGAGATTACTTTTTAGCTTATAGTAAAAAAAGTTCTTTAAATCTTACTAGATTATAAAGTTATTATGCCACATTTTATATACAGAAAATATTTATTAAGTTTCTTATGTTCTTGTTTTACATAATTAAATTTGTTTTTTACATGCAATAAAACAGCGCTCATTTTACAGTTTAAGAAAACAAACAAATATTTTGCGCTGTTATGACTGCTTTATTAGCCTAAGTAAAATATAATTGAAGGAATTTTTACATAAAATGACACGAATCATTCGTTAACTAAAATAATGACATTGTTTTTATTTTATAATTATATACTAATTCCATGAATAAAGTATGCAACTTTATAAAAAGAAACCATTACAAGACAAAACATGTGCATGGGCCAGAATCTCATTTTCGATTAAAATTAACAGCATTTTTACATACATATTTATGCTTAAATATAAAATTTTAATGACTATATTACCATAAACAGATAATTAATTTTCTATAACATGTTTTGATACAATTCTTCAAAAATGTGAATACTGTTGTACAATTTCCTTTGAAACAAAAGCGTTATTCTTTTGAAATGCATTGCTAACTGGGCATAGTATATAGTTTGATTGACTGTTTACAAAAGTCCCTCTCCAAAACAATATCACCTGTGCTAGCACCTCTCTTTCCAAATTTCTATTCTACTTCAACGTTAAGACATTTAACTTGTTTTTTTTGTTACTAATGCCTCCTGATCGCGGCAAAGGCCAGATCGAGGTCCACGAAATTCATCATGCCAAAGGGCTAAGTGACGCCTGTCGTTTGCCTTAGTTTTGGGCACCATGCAGGGGACAGTACGATTTGGCCAATTTCCATCCCCAATTTCAAGGGAGGACAACCTGGGTAAGGGGGTCAGGGATCTCCACCTCTCTTCTCCTTCCACTAACTTCACGAGAGGACTTGCAACTCGACAGCTATTTAAAGTACCCCCATGCCAGAGGAAGGCACTATACATTTACAAACACCCGTGCCTTCTCCGGGATTCAAACCCAGGCCCTACGGCACAGCAGTCAGTGTTGCTAACCACTATAACGGATGGGCGGTATTTTAACTTAAAAACACTTAACGTACATCCATCTCTCTACATGGCGGTTATTTGTAGAGTATTATGTGGAATGAGATAATAATGGTATTTGTAGGGATACACACACATTGAATATTTCGTGTTAAATGCTTGTGGAATGAATTGTACAATTATTTTGCAAGAATTAAAATTTAAAATTGTTATCCAAATGTATTTCGTGACTTTTTTCGAATAATTAAAAATCCAAGTAATAAAATTCGCAGATGTTAAATTTTACTTTTGTAGAATCCTCATTTTTATGATACGAAGCTTATACACGTCCTTTATTCTACGAACATTTTTCCTTAAATTATAACTTAAATTGTAGAATTTCTTTAACAATTCTTTATATTATGTACAGAAAAATTAATCATGTAAACTTAGAGACTAGCCTTGTATTCTGTAAAAAATGCGCTAGAAGTCTGCATGTTGTGACAGAGCAGATTATGTAGATTTTATCATGAATTTTTCTTTTTCTAAGTTAAATATGTTGTTGCTGCTTATGCCACCTGTCTGACGTAGTCAGATCGAGGCCCACGAAATTCATCAGGGCAACAGGCTAGAGATACGTCTGTCATTAGCCTAAGCTTTGAGCCCATGAAGGTGACAGCACGATTTTGCTCACGATAGATGGTGACACCATTCGGACCCACAGATTTAACAAGCACGTGCTCCGTTTGTACTCGGCGAGTATTTGGTGGCATCGGGCATCAAACCCAGGCCTTCCGGTCTGGCGTCCGATGCTCTAACCACTAGGCTACCCACGGCCCCAAGTTAAATATACTTAATAGCTACACACACATATTCAAGTTACAGTTAAAATTATTTATTATCTTAATAGTTTTACTTTAACCATAGTAATATTTTATAGACCGATACAAAAATATTCCCAGAGTTTCTCAAATAACTGTAGGATTTATCCTAACACTTAGTATAAAATTATTTTAGTACTAATAATATTTTATACTTTATATGCTATATAAGTACTACAATTCAACCAATAATGATATACTTTGGATTTGTACGTGGGTGTAAAATCTGGCAATAACTTGTTTACTGTACATAGCTTCAGTGCAAGCTATGGATTATTTAATGGGATTTTAGGTAAGCTATCTTATTTTGTGGTGGATTTAGAACTTGTATCCATTATTTTCCATGGAATTTCACTCAGTATTATTAACAGAAAGGAGGAAAGTTGGCTAACCACAAAACTGGTTTAGATTTACACTTTTATATAAATTATTTTATACATAGAGCTATCCCAAGATGTTTATAATACTGTAGCATCCATATTTTTTGAATTCCAATACCTGTATTTTAAGTTTCATTTATCTTTAGTATTTCATTGATTTTTTTTCTCGCCTGTAGAGAAATATATATATATATATATATAGAGAGAGAGAGAGAGAGAGAGAGAAATTAATATATATATATATATATACGTATATATTCTATACATTTAAAGAAGGTTTTTTTGTGTTATTAATTTAAATAAGAAAAATGCACTTGAAAAAGAAATCTTGAACTTACTTGTTCTTCTGAAACTAGCACTCAAATTGAGTTAAAACCGAGAAGAGTTCTATTGGGTACTTCTATTGTTGCACAAATAACCATTCCGGTTTCAATATCAAGAAATTTTAGTTCCAATGAACTTTTTAAGTAAGTAAATACTACAAATTCCAAAAACCGAAGCCAGCTTAGCGGAAAACCGATCCACATTCAAGAGTTGTGCAATTCTTATTCTTTTAAAAGGGAGAATAAAGTGAAATACATAGCTTTTCGAAGAAAAAAGGGATTTCTATTATAAAAAGAATTTTATTCTTTTATTTTCTAGGAAGAACTAACCCACTACTTCGGACACCGGTGGCAAAAATATTCAACCTCTTCTTATCTTACTTTCTATAATCTTTAAAATATTTCTTTCAACTGCTATCATTGAATTTCAAGAACGAAGCAGAGAACGCGGCATCGAATATCCCAATATGAATCTCTCATCTTTCTTTTCAAGATATCTTCTTTATCTCTTTCGGTCTTCTTTCTTTCTTTTTTTTCGTTCCTCTTTTATAACATTGCCCCACATGTTCCTTCGTATAAAACTCTTTTATAATTTTTTCTGTTCTCTTTTTTCTTTAAAAAAGGTTTCTTTGGGATAAGAATATGATCTTTTACGTGTTTTGGAGTAGGTCCAGATTTTTATTTATTCTTATTTTTTAATATCATGATAATCTATTTTCCGTCAAGTTTTTAAAATGAAATTTTTGTTGGTTATTAATGGGTGGATGTTTTACACACATAAAAAGTGACGTCAGGTTGAGAATGTTTTTGTCAACCCCCTCATGTTTACTGAGTTATTTACTAAGCGTTCCATCTTTCTATGATGCATAATACAGCCTGAATAACAGAATTGGCATTCATGCATTAAAATGATTGATGAAGCTAAAATAGAGTTCGTGTTGTGGAACATCATTAAAAAAATTCCAGTGCAGTTTTTTTTTCTTGTTAAACACGCGATGCCTTGAGAGTATTAGTTTACCACTTTTCTGTTTTTTTTTTCTTGAAGAATACATACATAACAGCTGCTTTAATAAAATATTGTGTAAAATTTCAAGAAAAAAATGTAAATTTTTTTTGTCTAAGCTTTTATTGTCCCTTTAGACAATCGACAGAAATCTGAATTAGATATATTTCATTTAGCTTAAAATGCGACACCAAAAATTTAACATGTTACAATTATTTCCATGAAATCAGGCACCCTCGCTCAGACCGACCAAACTAACGAGGAATATACAAGGAAATATCATAAAAATCAAATTATTATTATTAAAAATAATCAGGAAAATTCAATTATCATTTGTTAAATTTATTCATACCAAAGCAATTTTTCTGTTTATTAATTTTCATTAGTTATATTTTAAATTTTAAATATTATTTATTAAAAGAGCAATTTTGTGAGAGTGTTTTAGAGTCATCCAAAATGTCCTGAAAGTAGATGAAGGTTCGGAAGAACTCTAAGTGTTGCCACCCCACCAAACTACAGAATACATTTGTTACTTTTAAGATTTCTTTACATAGACCCTATATAAAAATAAATATTTCTCCTGTCTTTTTTTTAATCTTTTAAAGGTCCTAAGTGTTGAACTCAGTAGATTGGTTCGAAAAAAAACTATCTTTTTCTTTCTGGAAGTGGGGTTCAGTTGGGTGAGAATAGGAAGGTGCGGTAAAATGTCAATGTCCTTATATTGATTCTTAAACCTCATCTGTAAATGAATGATCAGGTGCATTTTAAAACAATAAAATACGCACATATTTGGTCATGCCATCGCGTTTCTTTATCAGAGCATCATGTTCAGAATGAATGAGTGAGTGAATATTAACGTCGCACTGTTCAGCTACACTAGGGCTTTTGGTGACGGACCGCGTAATTTTGAGCCATGGTCAAGTGACGAGGACGACACCTGAGCTGGCACTCCCTCTCTTAACTACCACACCAACGGGAGGATGTTTAAGCTCTCGACAGTTTTAACGTACATCTCTCTTAGATATTATATGAAATGGCTTAAAAAAACACAGTGATTATATTAACATAAGGGACTGTAAATTCTGCAATAAAACACTGATTGATAAATCTGATGGTTAAAGCACTTCTACTATAATACTGAACATACACAAAAAATTTCAGTTCATTATTTTCAAAACTTTTTTAGAAATCGTTGGCCCCGTTTGAGCATTTTCGAAAAAACTTATTTCGAGTAAAACACGTTTTAAAGTATGACATCTTGCTTAAAGTAATGGCATCTGCTTTTACTAAAACACTTGTAGTTTTTGTACTAGTGAACGGAAAGTAATTAACTTGGTATTTTTATAAAGCTAATAGGATGGCCTATAAATAAAATCATAAAAATAATTTGTCAATTTATGGCAAAATTCACAATTTTAGGGGAGTCGGATACCTTAATAGAACAAAGACTTCCGTTTTACTCGCTGTGGTAACATTGGTCACGAGTGAGAATCTTCATTTCTTGTATCATCAGAAAGGGACAAGTAGTCAGGCTGAATTTTTTTACACCTTACAAAAGTGTCTCATGATGAGGCTATTGTTTCCATAAAAACCATCATTTCATCTGGATTTCTCAGCTTTTGAAATTTTTCAAATAAAGGAACACTTCAGAGAAAGGGTTACATGAATCAATAGTTTTCTGAAAGTAAACAAATTAAGATCATTAGGTTTAATTTATATAATTACTTACATAGAGATCAACTAAGATGCAGAATAAATTGTGCTCAGAAGTTTCAATTTTTAAAAATTATTTTAACAAGCAATTATGGTTTTCAATTATTTAACAATTAAAACACACTCTGGTTTTCTTTATAAATAAACTACAGATAGAGTTACTTCCACATCTATAGGCGGAGCTTTTATGGCCAAAAGATGGCGCTCGCTTCAGTATGTATGACATAATTCGGCATTTTTTTTAATTGCCCGATGTTATTTCTATTTTTTCACTAAAGATCAATTTTTCATTCATTCCATAATGTAAGATAATATTTCTCTGTTTTAAAGAATTCCTATGGCCGCGGTGGCCGAGTGAGTGGTCTAGGCATCGGATCATGGCTAGCGTGTCATGAGTTCGATCCTAGTACCACTAAAGACCCGCCGTGTAGGGGAGCGATGCACGTTAAATCTGTCGAGAGCTCAAACGTCCTCCCGTTGGTGTGGTAGTTAGTAGAGGGGGCTGCCAGCTCAGGTGTCGTCCGGGTCACTTGACCATGGTTCAAAATGACGCGGACCGTCGCCAAAAGCCCTCGTGTTGCTAATCAGTGCGACGTTAATATTCTCTCACTCACTTAAAAGAATTCCTTGCAGAAGAGCTTTTTAGACAGATTTATTTGCAGAAGTTCAGTGTTGAGATTACAGCTTTTTTATAGTAAAATATATGTATTTTAAATATTTAATAAACATTTAATTATACATGAGTTTATTTAATAGTTTTACTTATAATTAAATCAAAAATAATAAATAAATAGATGTAACGGTGGAATAAATAGATGTAAAAAGGAATGCTTAAACAATATAGTAAGCAAAAATGTTGTAACATATACCACAGATTAAGAATCTGTAGATGAGTCACTTTGGTCTTTGGCTCTCTGTAATATGAAAGTTTTCCTCGCATCAAGTGAAAAGACTCAGAAATGAAATCTGAATTTAAAGCTTTGCAAAATTTGATGTACTTGACGATAAAAATTTTAATATATTAATGCAAAGAAAGGAATTAATGAATTAGAATTCGTAGATAAGTTTTCATATTTATATATAGACTTTTGGAAAGTGTGATTGCAACTTCTCTGATTGGTCTAAATAATGATATCACCAAATGCCTGGAGTAATAAAACCAAAAGCTTTTCGTTGCTGTTTCTACTACAGATATCTGTTAATTAAATTCGTGTCTTAGTGCATTAGCTGTATCCTAAACATTCATCTATATGCATTTAAAACTTCCAAATATGCTTTTTTGTACTTGTAAAATAAATATCAAAACTTATGGTATTCGACTGGGTTCGAAGACAGTTTTCTAAAATATGACTTAAAAAATTATCTAATTGTTATTTTTAAGTAAATATGTTGCAAAACTATAAAAATACACCAAAAAAATTTTTTTGAAAAATTTATTTTCAAAATATTGAGAAATATAAACCAAAATATTACAAAAAATTTGGTATTTTGCTAGTAACTCTAAAATATATATATATATATATATATATATATATTTCAATATATAATATTATATACTAGATAATATGTCATAATAAAAGATTAGCACATAATAAAAAAACTCAGCTTATATATATATATATATATATATATACAAAAACAAATAAAATTTCTGCTGGAATACAATTCTTCAAAATTTAACACACACTACGCTGTAAACTAAAAAAAACTCAAGTTTTTCAATAAAATTATGAAATACAAGTGTTCAACATAAAAAAAAAGCTAGAATTATTTTTAAAAAAACTTTTTTCAAATAAAATTACATTAAAAAATAACTTTATTGAAAAATTACCCTTAACTTTTACCAGAAAGCATTCATTGTAATTACAAGGAAGAAACTCAAATAATTTCATAAGAATATTTCTATTATTTTAAGACATACCACTGTTACCGTGAACCATAATGTACAAAGATAGCATTCTTCAGAAAATGCAAAATAAAGTTTATATTTGCAATAAAACTTTTTGAAGTTTTATGAAGGTATCAAAACTCTCCAGGTTTGTACGTGGTGCCTTCCTGAACCTCATACTTTAAATCTTTACATTTTGAAGGGTCTTTCTTTTGTAAGAGACAGTTTCTTATCTGGTTTAGAATATCTCGTCGAATCAACAATTCTCGTATTGTCGAGCCTTCCTACATTCATTTTAGGCCCTAATTCTATTCCTAACTTTTGAAGTAGTTAAGAAGTCTTATTGCAATATAAATCTCTAAGCTGAGGGCTTGTAGCTCTACAGAGGTCTCTTTCGAGACTATAATCCACACGACATTTTTAAAACTTTCATTGCAGTTCAAAGTTATCCCGTGAAGACATTTTCTTAGGAGATTTTTACCACAAAGATCCGTATAAGTCTTTTTATTAGAATTTATAACTGAATTTGAAAAAAAAAAGATTCGTTGAATTTTTTTTCAACATATCTCCAACAAGTTCAGCTCTTTGGAATTTACACCAGTTGTTCGGACCTTTTGGGCATTGACCATGCATCTGATTTTTACCGGAGCAGCAAAGAAAAAAGGCTGCAATATTAACCTTTTGCATTTTCAAATTACCAACATTACTTCGATTAGCAATATCTTAATAGTTCTGCAACGTATTTATTTGTCAATTTGTTGGTCAATTTTTCCTTTCCCCCCAAAAATATATCTATTAAAACATTTATATAGTGAAATAAAGTTCCCAAACAGGGAAATAATTCGTTAAAATATTTTGTTGGAAAAAAAATCGTATTTTGCGAGTGAAAATCAATTGAATACTCACACTTCCGGTTTTCCATGTTCGATTTAGGCTTAGTACCCCAAACAAAAACAGCTGTAATTTTTTTCTAATTGACTCGAGAGTTAAAAGTAAGATATATTCTTAGAAAGCTTATAAAACATGCTACAAAAATAGACTAAAAATAAATTTTTGATGAAAATGATGACTTTAAGCCAGTCAGATACCTTAATCAAAGTTAAATTATGAGTTTCCTTTACGATAAAAAAAAAATTTGAAAATAGTGAAGATTTCTAAATTAAAATTTTCAGTTAATTTAGTATAGTGAAATACTATTGAAAAATAAGGTAAAGCATTTTTATTTTTAAAATATAAATGTTTATCAATCATTTTCTATAAGTAGCAGTTTACCAAAAATATTAATTTACAGAAAATTAGTAGACGTACATCTACTTTTTATGTAATATCAGTTTACTGCTTTTCAAGAAAATCATTTGTAATATTATTGTAAGGATATTATTTCGAAACTAATTAATATTGCAAATAATAGATAACTCTGGATTAAAAATAATGAATAAGTGATATCCTTTACCTTGTTTATGAATGTAACAATTTTTCGGATGTATCACAAAGTTCCAGACTTTGAGTATCTAAATATACAATTATGATATTCTAGAAGGTATAGAAAAAAACGAAGTATTACTAAATATCCGCCAAGCATATATTAACTATTTACTAACTATTATACTTAGATAACTCCGAATATAAGTAAAGTTGTCTAGTATTATAATCATTTTTATTATGTGTGATATATATATATTCTGACATAATTATATCATTAATACAAAAAGGGAAATGAAATAAAAGCTCGCCGGAGGAAACAAGTCTGCAAATATACAGAATGATGAAATATTACTACTGTGATTAAAAGTTCTTGTGACATTTTTGTAAGGAAATTTTTAATAGAATAAGAGAAAGATGTCGACACAAATTCACTAGTATTTTTTAAAATATTACTTAGTGAAACTTTTAGACAAAACTTGACATTATGTATAACAAAATAGGGTCAAATGATAAATTTTTCCAAAACCTTTTTTAGTAGTCCTGCATTTCAGTCACATATTTAGTATTTTAATATTCATGATGTGAATTATAATAAAAGTTAATATGCTATAGCTTTTACACAGAATCATTAAAAAAAACGTATAAATAAATCGAAATCTGAAAACTTTAAGCAATAAAATTATGAATGTTTACATAAAAAAAGTTTAATTCTTGAAATAAATAGTAATCAAATTTTAAATGCGAGAAATTTGTAAAAAAATTACGTTCTAACATAACATACCGCTAGCACAGCCTATACAGCTAAAATAGTGCCCCTACCTAACAAGTAGACCAAGGTGCCTTTATAGAGTGTGGTAATAATCGAGGCCGTTGGAAAAGGAAAAATTTTATGCAAATTAGGTGCGGAATAGGTGAAGCAATCTGCTTATTTTTTAGTGACGGAAGTACGTCTTATAGGAAATTTCAGGTGAACATTGAAGGTATATTTACCAACATTTCCTTCCTAACTTGATTTACAGTTTATCATTTTTTTATGTACACTAAAAGAGAAATTTTCGTCTACAGTTCATTCATTGCTTTAAAAAAATGATCCAAAACAATTATTATATTCTGAAATATTTCATTATAGCATAAAAAGTGCAGTATATTGATAATTAATCATTATTTATTTAAATCAGATCTTTTTATGCATAAAATATGTATTTCATAGATATTATTCTACATTGTAATGTATAAAAGATTTTTTTTTAATATTCTACGTCAAAAAAGAAATACTAAGAAATTTTTGAGAGGAGTAGTGAGCAGATAAGGTTATATGAATATATGTGTGTTGTAAGCTAACAAACACATTAAGATGCATGTCTATTTGCAAATATATTCCAACTTTCTTCAAGATCTTTAAACTTTTAAACGCCGCACTATGATTGAAAGGTAACATAAACTAAATTTTGATAAAAATCAAATTAAAAATGAAACATAAGATCTATAAAATAAAAAAAATTTGAAAAAAAAAATTTTTTTTAAGGATTTTTAGCATGTTCCAAAAATGGAACATTGGCGGGTACCATTTAGTTTTTTCACATGTTTTTTAAGAGTACGACCAATGACATTTTGATTCAAAAATCAGTTATTACATACATTTTTAAGAAGAAATCTTAACCAGTGGTGTCATTAAACATTTCCCAACGGGGTTTCATGATTCACCCCCCACTCATTGCAGGGGGGGGCATGATACCTGACAAACAATTGAGATGGGCCTTAAAAATCTAAAAATTAAAATGGGGGAAAAGAACTAAAAGTTTGCGTGTGAACGAGAAAAATCTATCACTTTTTCCCTGTAGAGTTATTTAAATGTGCCCGAGGGGGGGGGGGCAGGTTCCCCGATGGGTGTTCCCTGTTGGCGCCACATCTGAAGTAAACTTTTAAATATAATTCCAAAATAAAACAGATTAAGTTGAAAATATAATTTATAAACAAGGAATTTATACATTTCAGAAAATTACAATCACTTATTAGAAACAATAAAGGAAAACATCAATAGTACAAAGGAATAAACAAATAACCTTCATATCAAAATTCTCAAAGCTAATCTATATAAATAAAAATAGAATGTGTGTTTGTTCAAAGCCACTGATCTCCGAAACTACTGGAGAAAATTCCCTCTGAAATTTTGACATAACGTTGAACTTGAATCCGCGCGCGCGCGCGCGCGGAAGGGTTCTTATGTACTTATTACTTCGTAATTCACTCTAAATTTTCTGAAATTTAATTTTTAAGTGATTTTTCGGTGTTATGACGTCATATGATATCATGATTCTCTCTGAATGCGGAAATTTATACTTTACGCACAAATTTTTCGGGATTATTAGATATTTTTTTTATAATTATGATTATCGACTGAAATATTTATCCATCTTTTTGTTCTTTGATACTTAATTAGGATTATTTTTCAAATAAATCATTTTTTTATTGATTATTATTTTAACAACTAAAATTTTGTTTTGTGGTTTTGGCGACACTCAGATAGTATTATCGCGGGATGTTTACAATTTTGCTTATATTTTCATCGCGTTTTTCTGTAATATTAAGCTTAATTTATTTCTCTTTACTAAGCGAAAATGAAAATTATAATTGACTTCTGTAAGCTACTTATTTTTCTGCCTAATTGTTGTTAAAATTTCTCATAGTTTTGACGATAACATAAGACTGGCCGACTGATCTGAAGGTTGAATTGTCGAATCGGCCACTTATCCCGCCAAGTGTTTTTTCGCCAAATCGATAAATGCGCTAAATCTGGTAACCCTCGTGATTTTGTGTCATTGAGGGAGAAGTCGGATCACAGCGTAAAAACACGCTAAGTTGGCGATTTTTCAAAATTTGGCGGACCAGTGGCCGATCCGACAATTTCACCGATCTGAACTAGCGAGTAGCGTTCTGATTGAAATTTTCCGCCTATTTTATCTTTCTCCAGAAATCCTAAATTTAATCAATTCATTATATAATTTTTATCTTTAGCTTTTTATACCATCGTTTTTTCCAACGACCATTTACCTCAAATTAAAAGACGTCTCCAAATGTCGTGATATGCATTCAATGTTTGGAAACCGTTCCGTACATTCTGACACAGTATTTTTTTTTCTTACTTGACGACATTTTAATTTGGCGAAACTGATCGACGGTTTTTTAATAAGAACGTTTTTTTCTCCATTTTTGACAATTTAAATTTTTTTTGATACTTAAGTATTATTCCAACAATCGCCAACGTTCAAGATACTCACCAAGTTGGTAATTCCATTTTCACATGTGTTGTACGCGCTAAATTGGCAATCATGTGCATCGTTTTATACAATGTCGCCGATAGGTTGCGATAATACATAAGTACCTTTCATTTGATGTTACTATTGAAATAAATTTTATTTGATGTTACTGTGAAATACAAATGGGAAAATTCAGATTACCTGATGTACATTTCCTGTTTGTTTTGGTAAAAACATATTATCGCAACTGTATTGGCAACATTATATAAAAGGAAACACATGGTTGCCAATTTACCGTGTGTGGCACATAGAAAATTGGGGTTGACATAGTTCCGATATTACCTAAGTACCTTTGTTTGGAACTATTTTTGGTGATTTTATCAAAATATTGAACTTTAATTTGTTTTTGACAGCTTTTTAACATTTAAGTTACTTATAGGTAGCTGTACCCAGTCACGCATTCCTGTGGCTCAGTCTGGTTAAAAACAAAGAAAATA